>JAJOOR010008930.1:0-13016 GCA_036250505.1 Solanum acaule | reverse complement strand
TATTAGTTATTTATTTTCAATTTAAATTTAAAATTTAAAATTGTTTAAACAATCTATAAACTTTTCAAACGTATTCTTTTTTTAAAATTAGAAATAACTGTTTTCTATAATAATACTAATAATATAATTATTAATAATAATAAATAATACAAAAATCTACTGTTACAAAATTTGTTGTTTCAAAAATGATTTAATCTTCATTTTATTATGACAATTAATTAGATAATTTAGCTATTATTTTAAAAAATTCAAACTGAATGCCAAATAAATCCAATATGAAATCCGTAGTTAAAAAAAATACAAATAGCTTAGTCATTAATTAAGATTTTAAAAGTGATTGCCAAAACAATTAAAAAGGAAATATAAATTTTATCCCACTTTTACACATTGCTAAAACATCTACTGTTACAAAATTTGTTATTTCAAAAATGAACTAATCTTCATTTTATTATGACAATTAATTAGATAATTTAGCTATTATTTTAAAAAAACTCAAACTGAATGCCAAATAAATCCAATATGAAATCCGTAGTTAAAAAAATACAAATAGCTTAGTCATTAATTAAACTTTTAAAACTGATTGCCAAAACAATTAAAAAAGAAAGAAATATAAATTTTATCCCACTTTTCCACATTGCTAAAAACGTAACACATGTCATCATCATAAAATTTGTGAATTTGAGTTTTTATAAATAATTTAATTTTGTATTAGTTATTTATTTTCAATTTAAATTTAAAATTTAAAATTGTTTAAACAATCTATAAACTTTTCAAACGTATTCTTTTTTTAAAATTAGAAATAACTGTTTTTATAATAATACTAATAATATAATTATTAATAATAATAATAATAAATAATACAAAAATCTACTGTTACAAAATTTGTTGTTTCAAAAATGATTTAATCTTCATTTTATTATGACAATTAATTAGATAATTTAGCTATTATTTTAAAAAATTCAAACTGAATGCCAAATAAATCCAATATGAAATCCGTAGTTAAAAAAAATTACAAATAGCTTAGTCATTAATTAAAATTTTAAAACTGATTGCCAAAACAATTAAAAAAGAAATATAAATTTTATCCCACTTTTACACATTGCTAAAAAATAGGATCCAATTAACTACTAACCAATTCATTTTGAATTTTGAATTTTATGCAGCCCAATTAAATAAATAACTGTCAGATGTATCAGTTATCCAAATATTATATAAAGCCCTAACTTAAATAAAAATTACCACTTCAAAATTTCAAACAGCTTTAAAATCTTCTGCTTGCAATTGTTGAAAGGAATTTAATTTTCATTAGGCAAAGAACTCCTAAACATCATTTTGTCCAAGTAAGTTGCCAAATATTTTTATACTTTTCTTTGTTCATCAAAATTGAATTATAATTAACCTTCATTTGTCTGTGATTCTACTTCAATTTGTGTTTGAAATTATGATAGCAAAGAGCAATATTAGAGCAAAATTATGACTCCAAAATGATGCTCATAATTTGGATTCCCATGAAATGTTTGAATTTTCCTTACACGAAGAACTAGGCCGATGACTTCAAAAAATGATGTAATTTACCAAGCATATGTGGCTCGATATTTCTTTGACATTAAATCTTTATTACCTATGCTTCCTATGAATATATTTGTAGCATGTAAAAAATTTCAAATAAACACTAATTAAGAATTTTTGTTCCATATATATTTTTAAAAGGCCGAAATAAATGTGTAAGTTAGTTGTGATGTATGCGTAAATGTCGTTAAAAGTAAAATGTTCATTTTCACACACACGAAGGATGATGAATAAGTATGTTAAATATATCACGATCTACAAATATACATTGGTGAGTTATATTCGATGAAAATGCTAATGTTATTAATAATGAGTAATCATGATGACACATCCGTAGGTTGAAAGCTAATAATTGTTTTCCTCCCTTTACATATTTTTATTTATAAAAGAGAATCAACACTTACGCAATTATCCTTTTTAATCTCAATTTTTTTTTATTTTAGAAATAAAGGAATTTGTAAATATCTTTTTAATCTCAAAATCAAATTCTTTATACAAATTATATAAACAAATAATTTTGAAATTAGCAAAAAATATATCTATACAAAAAATAGTGTCGTGGATAAAATTCTAATAATTTACAACACAATTGATTTTATCCAAATAACAAAAACTTAAATAATTTTTTTTAAAACTTCTTTAATTGAAAAATAGGACATTAATTTTTTAAAGAGTAATTTTAAGTTTGGTTTGTAGTGTTTAAATCATAGACGAAGATTTAAAAATCATCGCTAATCCTACTTTTCTCACTTTCTTATGATAGTATTCTATTTTCAGGTAAATATTTTTAATAAAGGATAAAAAAAATTATTTTCTTTGTTGTTGTAGTATATAATAAGAATATAAAATGAATTATTTTCATCTTTTCATTTTTATAAATGTTATCCTTACCATTTTTTTCATTCTACCACATAAAATTTTCTCGACATATTTTTAAAATCTAATATAATAATTGACATTATTGCTTTTAAAATTTTGAATTAGAATTGACTTGAAATGAACTGACATGTATATGTTCACGCTTCTCTCATAATATAATGTTGGTAGTGCTTATAACTTCTCAAGTTTAATTTATTAATAATACATTAATTATTTATATAAAATTAGTTTACCATTTTAAAATTAAATCTTAATAGTATCTATAAGTGTTAAACTATACTGAAGAATAAAATATATACCTATTAGAAAAAAAAGACTAAACAAATAAAAAAATTCATAAAATGAAAGAAGAGAGTAATAGTAAATTAAAAATTAAAAATAATTTATAATTTAATAAAGATAAATGCTGATAGATTAGTTAGTGGAGAATTTTAAGGGGTGGTTTTAGTGTCCCATAATAATTTTAAATTTAAAAATAAATATTAAATATGAAAATTTTAATTTCAAATTTTTAATTGTGAAGTGAGGATAGTTATTGATTTCAAAATTTTAAAAAAAACCATGCATCACGTTAATTAAAAGAATTTTAAGGATTGATTTTAGTGGGTAGTTATTAGTTTAAAATTTAAAAATACAACATATTTATTTATTACAAAAAATGCAGATAATAATAATAATAATAATCTATCTATATATCTATCTATATATAATATGAGAAGAAAAAATATCACATGTCAGTGCCAGGAATTTTTAGAATTTTAAATAATAATTAACTATTATATAACTAAATAAATATTATATAATTAAATATTATAAATTAAAATTTGAAATTAAAATTGAAACATGTCATCAACTTACACTAATAATGACAACTGTCAACATTTTTAAAAACAGATATAAATACTTTTTTTTAATCCATTTTATAAATTAGCTAAAAAAATATTATTTTGTAAAAGGTTGAAAATTTATTATCATGAGATATATATAAGATAATGCTAAAAAAACTGATTTTTAAAAATAAATATATATTTTTAAAATGATTTTAAATCGATTCTAGAAAATAGGGAATAACTGTATGTGATTCCTTTTTTATGGGAAGTTATCATATATTTTTAATGTGAAATATTTTAACTATCTTTCCGCAACTTCTAAATTTAATATTTTAAAAATAATAAGAAGAATTCACTATTATTTTAAATAAATAGATTGCTGCATTTATATATAAAATGTTTAATATATTTTAAACATGATAAGAAGAATTATTCATTTATATATAAAATCCTTGCCATTAGAAAAACTAATAAAAATATATGTAAAGCGGTAGTCTATATATCTATATATCTATATCTCATTATTAAGTTTTAAAATTGTCAAAAAATAAAAAGTTAAAAATTGCAAACACAAAAAAAAAAGTTACGTAAAAATGCGAACACTAAAAATAAAAATTGCAAACACCATAAAAACATTGCAAAATCTTACGCTTACAAAAATTACAATTTCAATACCGAATTAATCTTTATTTAGAAAAAAAAAATTATCCAATTAAATAGGGAGTTTTAAAACTTCTTTTCCATGTTGCTAAAAATTAGGATTCGATAACTATTAACCAATTCATTTTGAATTCTAAATTTTAAGTAACCAATTATATAAATAAGTTACAGATAAGTCCTAATTAAATATAAGTGGTCACTTTAAACTTTTGAATTTAAGATAAATAATATTTATCTATATCTAGCAAGCATTAAATTCTATCTTGAACAATATAACAAATATAAGTCATTTAGCAAATTTAAGAATTCACAATATTTTATAATAACAACATTAAATTAAGTTGAAAATTGTGATTCTAAAATATATGGAACATTTATAATTTTCAATTTTTTTTTAAAAAAAATTGAATACAAGATAACTATTATTACTCATAATATACTCAAGCGGATAAATTCAAATCAACAACCTCTCATTCATATCCATATGTTTTCTAATACAATTCAAATTAAAATTTTAAAATATCCAATACAAACTTTGAGTAAATCTAATATAGCGGTTGTATTAATTAAGATTATTTTTACCTTTAAATCAATTTTATATTATTATATTTTTACATAAATTTAATACTAAAAAATATTTTGAAAATATTTTGAATTTAACTAAAACATATATAGAAAATATATTAACATGCCATTTAATTTCATGATATCAAATATTTTATATGAAATGTTAGAATTAATAAATTATTAACATAATTTTTTTTATTCAAACAATTAGAACATATATTTTAATATACATGAGAATTAAAAAGAAACCGAGGGACTACTACTTAATAGCATTTACTACACTTGTTACAAAATATTCGAAAAACATTTACTTTAATCAATTGACATAAATATAATACTACCCACCTTATTAAATCAAGCAAACGAACACCAAAGACATGCTAATTAATGACAAATGAAAATTGCTAATTTTGAAGAAATAACTTATTAATGACATAGTTTGAGAAAAAAAAACAAAAATTACTACATACGGTTATTGTAGGTAGAATATCTTTTCAAAATTTTAGAATAATATCTAACTTTCATTGTATAATTAGGCGTTTTTTTCCAACTTACTCTTACTCCTCTGAATCATTTTACCTATCATTTTTAATTTACATGCCTCAAAAGAAATATGTATTTTTAACTATCATATTCTTATTTATTATTTTTAATTATTTAAAATGTTAATATATTTTTAATAAATATTCACTCTTTAATCTCTCTTCAATAAATAAAATGAGAATTAATCTAAGCAATAATAATATTGATTGACAAACTAACAATACATCACAAAAACAAATTGGAATACATCTATCAAAACAACTAACTACTCAAGAGGAGGGATGGAATATACCAATCGAAAAGTTAGCATCAAAGAACACTCAACTTTATAAAAATAAAAAAATTCATATTGAAACACAAAATAGTTTTAACACTCTATGAACATGAGCATAGAGAACAACAAGAAAAAAATGGTCAATCTATAAATAAAGCTCTAATGAATGCACATTGATTACAAGCATGATCATACCTGAAATGAAAAATAATGAATCTCAGACCATAGGTTCTAAATCATTTTGATTCTTTAACTACATGACAGAACACTTTGATTTCTTGAAGGCAATAAAGACTAGATTGGGTAGTACTGTAAAGGCTAGATCTATGAATGAGATTTGACAAAAAAATCAAGAGGTAGAAACAACCTATAAGGATTCGCACCGGATAAGGCTCCATTCCAGGGATAGCGTGACAATTCAATTTACTAGTGATATTGTTAGCTTTGAAGCTAACCTTACTACTAAAATATCATGGAAAAATACATGATTACGTAAACATTTCTACCATATTTACTTATTCTCTCTATAGTTTGAAAAAACTACATATATGTCTCACTAATTAATAATTTCATATCAATTCAAGTCAGATACACCTAAATACATACATTTTTGCTATCAGATACACTCTGAAATACATATTCATAGGGAGAGAGGTGAGCGAGATTGGAGGGAGGCGAGTGAAAGAATCAATGTATCTCAGATACATGTGAATCACATTAGATACATGTATATGAGATACCAGATACATTTTGAAATATAGAACAAATGGAGAGAGGCAGACGAGGGAGGGAGATAGACTAGCAAGAAGGTCAGATACATGTGAATCCACTTGAATACAGTGTATCTAGAACAAATTACACTTAAATTTGATCACATGTATCTGGACGCGCTATATACATTCATCCAAAGTTCAAATTCTGATAAGGTTTATAGTATTAAAAATTCGCGTAAAGGAAAGTAATTTACTCCTAAACTAGTGAGAGTTGTATATATTGTTGCCCTAATATCATACACAACAATTCAAAATTTCTGGAGATCCCATCTTATATTAGGTGTAGATTTGCTATTTGGGTCTGGGCTAGAACAATTTTAAACCGTGTTAGTATAATTTAAAGGGAAAACTATTTTATTAGAGATACATTCATACCATATATACTATTCTATCTATACTTTTTCTGTAAATAATTAATTATGTATATTACCACTAATTAAGAGTTGTGTATCATATAATAAGGAAGATACACTTAGATACATGTATTTTTGCTACCGAATACACTAAAATAGGAAGAGAAGCGAGTGATTTGGGAAAGGAAGCGAGCGAGATAGTCATGTATCTCAAATACATGCTAATAACACTGGATACACGCCAGATACATGTATCTTGTATGATTTGCATGTACATGGGATATCATATACATAAGAGAGTGGCGAGCGAGATGAGAGGAAGGCGAGGGAAGCAAGCAATCTGTTATATATCTCAAATACATACGAATTCACCTGGATACAATGTATTTAGAACAAATTACACATACTTTTGACCTCGGAATACATGTATCTAGACATATCCAGACACACCAAAATTTGGCAAGATTCATAATATTGCAAACTAAAGTGTATATAAGTAATTAGCTCATAAATTAGTTGAAATTTCCGTAAGTTTTCCTAATTTAAACCCTCTTCTTAAAGTACCTCTTGGGTCATTCACACTTTTTCCTCTATTTTTTGTTGATTTTTAATTTTTGTCTCTTGAGATAAAATAATTTTTCACAGAGCATAAGTTTATGTTTTCACATTATAATATCTCACAAATTATACTCGGACCTTTAAAGAGAACATATGTCCGGCTAAACATAAGTTTAATTTTAAGGGGTAAAAAATAAAAATCAACCCCTTTGTAAGACAGAAGTTAATAATCAATTCATTTAAAAGGAAAACCGTACCATTAAATGATATCTTTCCCAAGTTATGCCAATATGGATTGTGAACCTCAGGACTGAGTACAAATTTATTTAAATAAAGAGAAAAGGACGATTACATTATTAGGATTGTAGTAGTTATCTAAATAGTTTGACAATGATAACACAGCCACCCATTTGGGATAGGCATTTTATTCCTTCTCAAAAATATCCAACTTCCCTGCTATAATGTGAAATTTGCTAAATTTGATTATTATCGTCCAAAATGGCAACTCTAACAAAGAAATAAATAAATTCAAACAAAAGTTATTCACCATCACCTCTTACAATATCTTTTTCAAATAATGTAGAAACCTAATTTATGCATCTGTATGTCACGACTCTCTACTTGTTAATAGAAATTCATGTCCATCAAATAAGAAAAAACCATTTCAACACGCTTGGAGTTTTCTAGGAACAAGAAAACACTCTTTTAAGTAAATGGATAATAAGCTTTCCTGTTTTTTTCTTATTTCTGTTTTGGCTGTGTTTTGAATGACAAGTACATATACTGGATATTACAATCATTCAAAGATTGGAAATCTAATCTGTATATCAACAGCACAAGAATTAAAACATGAAGCAGTTGACTTGAAGACATTTGTGTATCTTGTGATGCACCAAATCGCCCATGAGATATGATCTGTGTTCAAATGAAATGAAAGAAGCTTTTTTCTATTACTGCAAATAATATACATTATATCATGAAACAATTGAGAATAAATTGATATTCCAGAATACAAAACTGTATTGGTGTCCGCGCCCAACGAAAGTAGATCATAAACACAGATGTGGCAATACAGGGCCGCAGCTAGAGAGAGCCCACTCCTAATAGCCAGTTGCTGAACTCTTGTGTTAATACTCTTCAGGGACTACAACATTCTATCCATTCTGAGATCCCCATGTGTATTTGCCTTGTAATTCTGGCTCTGTTAACAGCGAAAGTTTCGCGATTCCCTGTGCACAACTCTAGAAAGATGCACTACTTAAAAGGGCTTATCTTCACAATAAAGATTTGTCAATTCAGGCTTTACACATGCAATTTGTTAAAGGATTCTCCCAAAGATCATAATTTGGAAACGTTTCTTCAGGTAAACCAGTTCTAGTCTGATGGGTTATGACAACGTCTTCCACAAAGGAAGCCCACCCCATATATGGATCTCCTAGGGATTTGGACATCAGACCCTTGTCCGGCTTAATGGATTTTAGACGATGACCCATGTACCTACGATGTCCTATTATCAGTTTGGCGAAGTTTCCTCCGTGTGTCATCACAAATACATCAGACTTCAAACAGACTAGGAAGTCTAGAGCTGCCAAGCTTGTCACATGCTTTCTGAAGCCATCCAATTCTGGTTTTGTAGCTAGTTCCTCTTTTGTAACCTATTACATATCCAAAAATATAATATTACTGAAGAATAAAAAACACAAACATTTCAGTAGGTATATTAAAATATGCTGGGTAAAACATATCTACAGGATATTGATACTGAAGAAAACAAAATGACACCAGTGAAAAAATTCCAGAATCTTTCAAGGGTCTCTTACACAAAATCATTCCCCTCATGTTTCTTTTAAAGATGACCAGAGTAGTAGGCAATAAGATCAGCTACAAGAAAATAGAACCTGAACAAAATATCGATAAAGGTCCCTTCCCCTTGATCAGAAGTTTGGGCAAGTAGCTTACCAGATTTGGGAACATGTCCAGATCCAGAAGCAACATATATTTGAGTTTCTTTAGGATAACCCATGGCCCGAAGCAGCACGGCTACTTCACCAGGCTCAAGAGGGCATCGTCCTTCCTTACGCTTTTGCAGCGCCAATGCCCATAAATGGGAACCATCCTGCCAGCGAAACAAACAGCAAAACCAGATAAATACATCAAAAACGAAATGGTCGCTGTTGGCTTTATATGAATAGTGATCATAATCTAGATAACCTTAAACCGCCGAGGCCATTCTTTCTTTCTGTATGCAGCCATGAGATCTTTCTCTGACCTTGTTCCAACAAAATCACAGAATGACAGACCCACCATTCCTTTCTCAAATCTCAAATGAAGAGCCCTAGTTTTTGACAAAATATTTTAAGTTCCATCATAGATCGAAGAAGCGAAACAGCATGTTTAACAGCAGTTACAAGCATAATAACTCACATGAAAGGATTTGAACTACCAGTGCGGTTTCTCATCCTTGAAACAAGTTGATCGGCCATCTGCTCAATCTCGGGAAGAAACTTCAGAGCATGATAGTTGACCCTGCACCTCAGCTTGTTTATCTCTGGAGGAACATTATCATATATGTGGGTAGTCTATCAGGTCAATGCCAGTTTAAAAAATCAGGCCATTTAAAGGAGCATGAAAATCTAGTTACCCAAGTCGATCGACAAAAGGTTTTAGTGACATTATCTTCTTCTCCTTGACCCGTGGCAAAACATTATCTATGTAGAACTCTGCTGAAGCGTACTTGGGAATGTTCTTGACTGTACGCCTGGCAAGCATATAGTACAAGCTTTAGAAACACAAATGCAAAACGTAACACACTGTTGTAAATGGAAATAGTAACTATGTGCTCACGTTCAGCAACTACCCCTTAATTGGAGTTCTTGTGAGATTTAATTTATTCATAAATCACTTCATTATTGTATTTATGCTGGCTATTTACAATCTCCTGTCAAGCCCAACCAACCATCTATTCAAACATCGTTGTATCTTTACATTGAAAGTATACATGAGACAAGCAGTAGCTCTTTTATTTCCTTTTGCTTTTCTGAGTACCTTGAAATATCGACCTATTTTTATTTTTCACATTCAATATAATCAGAAAAAGAAATAGTGGACTACTTGTCCAAGTTGATTTTAACTCAATCAAAAAAGGTTACTCACCAACTTGCCAACGCCCAATACTGTCTTCAAGTGTGTCCAATCAATACCAAATTAGGAGCATGGAACCCCAAAGTTGTGAGGCAACTCTAGAGCGCTTGTGCGATTTATGGTGTCAATAAGGTCTATTTACGAGAATACCAAGTCCATTTTTGTTATTATCCTCATCACTATCTCTTAGGGGTCGTTTGGTTGGGAACAAGTTATCCCAGGATAACTTGGGATTAGCTATCCTAGGATAACTTATCCCACCATGCATATGGAATAACTTATCCCATCACTATGGTATAAATGGTGGGATAAGTTATCCCAAACATGGCAACCAAACAAGAAACAAATATTTTTATCTCATCACTATTTATTTTTATCCATCACACCAAACGACCCCTTAAGACTTCCGTGTAACTGAGATAATTCTAGAAATCTTGCACAAATCCTGTAGCTGTGGTGGTATGGGGATCAGAGAATTGTGTGCTGGGAGTTATTACCAATTTGAATTCTCATGGAGAGATGGTGTGTGTGTGTGTGTGTGTGTATGTGTATATATATATATATATATATGCATATATATACACAAATTGATAAGGCATTTTCCCAAGGATATATATTACGGAGCCACACGCTTCAGCTCACACCCAATACATACTACCAATAAATCAATGTTGATGTTTACCTTGTTACACTTACTCTTCACTTACCCCCTCCTTCAGTCTTGACATACAAATGCTAAACCCAAACAAGTTTTCAAAAAATACAAGTGTTTATATGGAAAGGATCCTTCAAAAACACAAAATTGCTAGAAACTGAACACACCACTATCAGATCCAAATCCATATTCAGTACTCCTCCTAAGTCAATGTAACATTACAACTACATGACGACAAGGGCAGCTGGGGGTTTTTTATGATGTTAACTTGAATTTGTAGAGCACTATGTTGATTAATCTTGTCAGGGAATAATACTTAAAACTATTTAAGAAAACTATACTTCGAACTGCTACATGAAAATGAAACTAGCATGCAAATGTAAAATGCTAAAAAAGCTAGGGGACCATACCTTATGCTTGACAACAGCTCAGCTTTGTTAGTAAACCACTCTGGGATATCGCGAACAATTCGCACAGCATCCTTCAGGTAGGTAATAAAATGATCTACATCAAATATGTCTTCCAATTTCCTGTCAACACAGTTAACTCGTATCAGGAATAATCAAAGTCTTGCCAACCTTTTGGAAAACTCTCACAACACAATGATATTTAATCTGGAATGTTTTTTTTCCAACAAGAAACCGATCCAATAACCAAAAACCTCAATTTTAATTTCTATGCAGTTTGACTAAAATCTCATTACAGTGCAACATTAAAAATTAACATCCATCCTTGTGAGCAAAGAACAGATGCTTCAGTCAAGTTTCCCTTACGTTTGGTCTTTCCATATCTGGTCTTGCTTTAATACTGGCAAAATAAGGGTGGCATTCATAATTTTGGCCACTGCAACAGCATTGCATATCTGCAAGGAAATGCATGACTATCCTTTGAAAACACATAACATAATTCATAGATATGCAGACAATTAAGGAAAAACAATAGATAGTTTTCATTCATTAACTGACATGCAAAATAAGAAATAACTAAAAGTTACAGACACAAATATAAAAAGATGGAAGAAAAAAGCATAGCATATGACATGAAACATACAGCAATCCTTTGCTGGTTTAAGCCACCCTCAGCATGTATGAATATATAACCGTTTGTGGCGTTCTCGGGTGGAATATCTGCAAAGCACCAAGCTATATCACTATTTTGCAAAATAGGAAGTAAACGGTTAAGAGATCAGCTATTCCATTTGGATGAAGATTCCAACAAGCTCAAGAGGTTTGTAGCTGTCAATGATACATCTAACCCAAAGAGGTTTGATGAATAACTTTTGGCAAACAAGGGAGTATCAGGCAGAAACCTGTTACACCATTTTCTCCACTTCTTAAGTAATGATACAAGTTTCATGAATGGGAAGACCAGCTCGGTTTTCCCACTTCTCAATGACACATGACCTATACCAAAACCTATTCGCAGAGTTCCACAGCTCTGTATCAAGGGTGACCTTCTAATTTACTCTATTCTAGATCGCTGTAATTCATAAAAAAAAGTTTAGGTGGGAAAACAACTAACATTTCCAGGCTCCAGAATGTAAAGACTTAAGAACAACATTGCAAGAAGCCGGTAAAAAAGTGTCGATAGATTACTTATATCAAAGAAAAAACACAAATAACTTCAAAATTTTAAAAATTTACATAAATAAATAAGAGGAATAAAAATACAAAAAAAAATAAAATGGAAACCTTTAGAAAGATATTAAATGCTTACTTATCAAAACGATAGACGACAAATGCTTAAAAGATAATCATTATAGCTATAACAGATAATTAGCCAAGAACACAAGTAAATTACATGGTCTCTTAAATTTGGGCTTTCTGGGTTAGTTGTTAGTTGTTACAGGGGACTGTAAAATGTTGCCCAACCTAGGCTCCTGAACATTAATGAACAAAGATAGACTAAAGAAGCTTTCATGCACAACTATTGCACTTGTGCTCCTCAAAGGGGATCAAAAACCCGAATACCAGAACAACAGGAAGCTCTGATATGGTTGAAACAATATAACAAATTTGCAAGAGCAGTGCTAGAATACCTTCCAGAAAGTGATGCTAGAGAATTTCCCGTATCATCAATGTGAAAGGGAAAATGAAAAGCTCACCTCTGACTGCACTAAAACAAGAAGGATTCTGCATTTTGTGCAACCACTAATATTCAGATTTGAGCACAGAATGGTTTGTGAAAAAGCTAATGCTGATAAGGGCATGACAT
>JAJOOR010008928.1:0-46328 GCA_036250505.1 Solanum acaule | reverse complement strand
CATACAGAATGACCTCAAATATTCATACAATATATCTAGAATCTAACAAAAAATTAACAAAATTTCTGATTATAACTGAATTGTCCTCAATTGAGACCGTAACTAAATCATACTTATCAAAAACGATCTCTTCACACGAGTAGAGCGACACATATATGCATGCCCAAAACACTGCTTACTCTGCGCAAGAATGTTGGTGACTTCTTTGTGTTGCCTTACCATTGCAATTTTGCAATTTAGTGTGAGTTTGATTAGTATGTAGAATGTAGATGCCAGTTTTTTGAAAAAACTTTTTAATTGGATTTATTTATTTATAAACATTTAAAGATAAAGTGTACATGAGCAGTTGAGTAGTTTTAGGTAACCACTTTCAAATTCAAATAAAAAATAACCACTTTGTCATGTTATCCCTTTTTTTTTTCTACATAGGTAATTCGAATTTTTCTATGTTTTCCATTTTTTTTATCCGTGTTTTCCATTCTGTTTTTGTAATTTTATTTTAAAATTTTTCTATGTTCTCATTTTTTAATATATATATTTATAAGATTTTTATTTAATTATTATAATTTTATTTTTATGTTTTTACCGTGTTTTTCATTCTATGTTTGCAATATTTTTATTTTCAACTTTATTATGTTTCCAATTTATATATATATATTATACTAAACGTTTATTAATGAAGATCATCAAACTTGGTGGGAATTTTTTTTACCGTATTTAATATATATTCATTAAACTAAATGTACAGTTAAAATATCATCAAACTTTGTGGGAAATTTTTTTATCGTATTTAAGTTATAATTTTTTTTTAAAATAAATTAAAAACAGTTTCCAGTTACATGGGACTAATTTTCAAAACTATTTTTAAATTATTTATATTTAATTATTTTAAAATTTGATTTTTGTGGTGCTGACACGTAAGCATTTTTTCATCTCCTACTATAGATTTTTAAATTTTAAATTTTAAATTAATTAATTTTGATAATTCATAAACTATAACTTCTACTGTTATAAAATTTATTTTAAAAAAAAATTAGACAGTTAGCATTTTATTAGGAACAAACATATTTAATTTATTAAAAAAAAGAAATCAATACAACAGTTTTAACGTAAACATTTTTAAAATGATTTCTAATTTATGTTTTTTTTTTTAAATTTATGTTTTTTAAATTGTTATTTATTATTTAATATTTCTACTAATTTTGTGGTGCTGACACGTAGGCGTTTTTTCTTCTCCTATTATATATAGATAGATTTTTTCTCAAAACATTAGATTTCAATTGGTAGAAACTCAACAATTTTCTGTACAACAACTAAAAAGAAGGAGAATGAGGAGGAGGAGAAGAAGAAGAAGATGGTTTTGTTTAATAGTGGAATTAGTTAAATAGTTTTAAAAAGTGGGTATAGATTAAATGTGGAAAATTCTTTTAAATATTTCAAATTGTTAATTTGTGATTTGTAATGTTTTTTTACATAAATTTTCAATATAACATATTGAAGAAAAAAAGTAAGACAAACAATTAAAGCGAAAAAATATACAAAACTTCTAACCAATTTTTTATATGACCAAATTAACCATGTCTAGGAAGCAGACATGTTAATGACCATGTGCCTGTTCCTAGACCCTCATTAATAGTAATAATTCTGAATGTTTCCTAAAATCTCATCAATAGTAGTAAAAATAAATAAAATATAAGTGTGGTATTAAGACAATCATGTTAATTAAAGTTGATTTTCCACTCATATTTGATTCTCATTCCTTATCTAGTATGAACCGATTTATCATTTTGTTTATTATGGAAATTTTTGGTATAATTGTGGTATTGAGAAATTTTTTTAAAGTCATTTTATATGTTTAACTATTTTTCTATCTAAAGAAGACTTATCCTCTTATCCTGGACACACTTTGATAAACATATTTTCTTACTCTAAAAAACTCTAAACAAAAAAGAAGGCAAAACAATACTCTAGCATACTCTCAATTTTTCTCTGTTTTTGGCTCAATGATTTTGATTTCATATCAAGTTTATTTATTAATTATTTGCTTAACCGGTTAGTAACCTTTACTAGAATTATTTATTCTTGCATTCATCATTTATTTACTTTAAGCTTATGTTATTGGAAAGGAAGCGTCCAGGTCAGTCATCTTAACTATTTGTGAAATTTCGGATATCTTTTACCTTTAATATCTTTGTGATTGATATTTATGACATGCGAAACCTTTGTTTGAGAATCAAGTTGTTTAATCTTGCTTGGTATCTCTTTTATAAGATTTTGTTATGAATAAATATCAAGCTATGTGAGTATAACATGTTTATAATATTTCTTTTAGAATCAACCCTAATTAGTACATTGTGTTTCGTATTTTTGTATTGTGCTTGTGTGCCTTTTATTATTAACATGTTTTTGAACATAAGTTGAAGATGTGAAGAGTTCGCCTGTTGGACAAAGTTTTACTTAGAGTTTAGATTTGTTCTTTCTTTGAAGTGTTACTTTTATTCGGTTTTGAGATAATTTCGTATCGAACTGTCATGATCCGATTTCTTGAGTCATGATGACACCTGCTATAACCCACAATAGGTAAGTCAACCCGTAACCTCGAACGACATGTAACAAATATAAGGGCATAAACAAAGCGGTAGCACCAATTTAATAAATAACAAGAGAGATAGCGGAAGCAAACAAAAAAATATATAAATAAATAAAGATCACTCCCAAAACCTGAAAGTCACAAGTGCAGAGTTGCTAATAAAAGAGTACAAGTCTAAAAAATGGACCCAAAATATAAAGACTTGTCTAAAAGATTACAAAATACTACTCATCAAAATAAAGATGGAGACAGGTAAAGTCCAAAACGCCATGTACTCACCCTTGCATCTGAATGCGACAACTACAGGCTCGATCTCAACTTTAATAGCTGGTGTTCGAACCTACATCACAAAAAAGATGTAAAGTGTAGCATCAATACCAAAATAGCATGTACTCAGTAGGCATTATAGGCCGATTGAGCAAGGTAATATGAAATGCAAGAATTTAACCTAACAGAGGTCAAAGAACGAAATTCTAAAAAGATATGCACACAAGTGTAATAAGGAACTTAAATGAAGTAAGTAACAACTAGAAAAACCTAACTAGACCCCATAAGCCTAGAATGTACATTTGTGCACAAGTTTAAGTAAAACCTGAACGGGCCCCATAAGCCCGACATGTACACGAATGAGCTATGAACTAATAAGAGAACTTCCAGAATTGCCATAGTCTCCCACGAACTCTAACCGCGGTAGAGGCACCCAAGTGCCAAATAACATCATTTAGTCAAGACACGAAATTGACAGAAGGGGTGTCCCCAGACTTGAACCGAGACTAAAATGTGATCTAGGGACATAAATCGTGACTGAAATATGAACTAGGGACTTAAAACGTGACTGCAATATGAGCTAGGGACTTAAATCGTGACTAAAATATGGGTAGGGACTTAACTTTGATCGAAAGGTACCCACATGGGACTTGAACCTTGTTGGATTGGATGTACACAAGGGCCTTCAATTTAGAGTAACAATAAGGTATACAAGCTTGAACCATAGAAAAGAACTCCAAGAACCCAAAATTTCTTTGCTAACTCAACACTGGTCCAAACCGTAACATTGGACCACTTTTAGATTCGCCAAGGACCTTTTCCAGCTCCTCCTCTACAACTCGATGTCAAATCACCGAATAAGCCCAAAATGACCCGCGTACACACCGAGTCGATCAAGAGGATAAGTTATGGAAGAAAAATCATTCTGAGTTGAGTTGTCGCCTAACTAAGGATCACACTATCAGACAAAAGTCTGCTATATCAATCTACAAGGAGCTAAGCTGTCTAAAGTGATGCCAGAAAGATTCTAAGACTTTTCAACTCCAAAATATGCAAACCTAAGGCAAACACTAGTCTACAACTATACTAAGGCCAAACATGCTTCTAACAACAATCATAAATAGGTACAATACAAGCCACAAGGTATGGATGATCTTGTAAAAGAAAACAAACATGCTAACAGTCCTGAAAACCTAATAAATAACCTAAAACATGATTTCTAGTAAGCTAAGCATGATAAGCTAGTTACCCATCCCAAATTCACATAAATCAACATATATTTACATTCTCGAGTTCAATCTAAAGGACGGGAAGTCGTAGCCTACATGAAAGTAGACCGCGCGCAATCCAAATCACATTTTTGGAGCTTTTTCCTTTCATACTGTCTTTGAATGATGCCACACTTTCCAAAATATGATCACAACGTCAAGATAGTCGTTTAGGCACCAACACACATTAATAATAGACCGACCAAAATTTGAGTCAAAATAGAAAATATGGGACTCGTGCCAGAATCTCTGAAACTAAC
This sequence comes from Solanum acaule, assembly GCA_036250505.1. Taxonomy (NCBI): domain Eukaryota; kingdom Viridiplantae; phylum Streptophyta; class Magnoliopsida; order Solanales; family Solanaceae; genus Solanum; species Solanum acaule. Next base: position 41,943 of record JAJOOR010008928.1, on the reverse strand, counting down.
TCCGTCAAAAGGTCCATATAAGCTCCCCAAACTTGTATCCTAAGATGGGACACAATTCGGGGCTCGGAATATCTCCCAACAGAACCATGCAATTAAACACCAGTTAAAGCAAGGAAAATAGGGGTGGGCATCCCCTTCGAGGTGAAATTTACCTCAAATGGGAGGTCCTCAACAATTCTCGAACACTCTACCATGAAGTCTCAAACTCTTGAACACACCAAGCTTCGAATCACCAGAATCGGAGCTCTATAACTCTAAAAATCGCCAATTGAAATAATAGACTAAGAGATGATATCATTTGGTCTTGTTTAAAAAGACTTGATAAAATTTCTCTACACGAATGCGGGGTCAAGGGCCACGATTACGGACCCCTAGTCAAGCGACCTTCGCAATTGGTGAGGTCAAGTCACACAAATGTGATGACTAAATATGCTCAATGCTGGTCAGCTCCACTTTGCGATCATGGCGAGGGCCACACGACTGTGATGGTCAAGTGTAGTTACCTCTGTGATCGCGGATGCGCCCAAACGATCGCACAAAAGATAGCACCAGCAACTGGTGCATTAGCTGAAAACATTAAGTCTCCAAATCTCTGATAGGGTGTTTGGGATACGTTTGGAATCCCATGCATGCAAATGAAATATGCTACCCTACAAAATTTGACATTCTGAACTCAACGGAGCAGTCGAAACTTCCAACTAAGATAGTCTTGACAAAAAGTGGGTCCCACACCCAAGCTCCATTGTAAGTCAAATTTCACGAGAGGGCTCAAAATTAGCCTAGAAGCCTCAAGATCTGCATAAAATATTGTTCTAGACCAAACTCGACGTTCCGAAGCTAGTGGAACCGTCAAAATTACATTATGAGGCCGTCGAACGACTCTCATCGAGGACATTGAGACTGTTCGAAAAAAAGATTTTTTGGCTTAATCTGCCTTTGCTAAAGAAAAGAGACTTCCTTATCCTAAGGCTGTCACTAAATGAATCTGGTAACTAATGCCACCAGAGAGGCTGAGGTGAGTATCATCGCATCGCCTCCGATGAAATTTTAACCGAAGTAAAATGTTGAAGTTTCAAAATCTCCAAAACACAAAAACTTGCATAGAATCCAAATGAACATCCAAGTGACTGAGCTGCCAGTCCCAGCAAAGTTGTAAATAACTTCGGGTTGCTATAAGATAACTCTAAATGATGAAAATAAGGTATTTTCATAGAAATGACCCGGAGAGTCATTAAAACATCCACTACTAAAAAGGAATTTTATCCGCACAAGTAAGAGTCAAGAAGTAGTTGAACACTCAAACAAGTGGAGAAACTGCTCTCGCATGCCATGCTCGGTCTCCTAGGTAGCCTCTTCAAGTGGATTATGCCTCCAACATACCTTAGCCACATGAATGGATCTGAATGCAACTACCACACATCTTTGGATTAGCAATAGGCTCCTCCATATAGGTCAGACGATCATCCAACTCAACCGAATCATACCCGAGCACATGAGACTTGTATGGAACATATCAGCGCAACATAGAAACATGGTGAATAACTGAAAATGCAGGAGGTAGGGCCAACTTATAAGCAACATCACCAATAGTACAAAAAAAATTCAAAAGGCCCAATATACCTAGTGTTAATCTTGCTTGCCTTCCAAATCTCCTAACGCTCTTCATGGGTAACACACAAAAGAATACCCGATCACAAACTCTAAACCTCAATAGCTGATGCCTACAATTAACATAACTTCAGTGCCTACTCTAAGCTATACTGAGCCTATTTTGGATCACCCGTACATGATCTAAGGCCTCCTAAGGTAAGTTAGTACCACGTGGCCTAGGCTCCGAAGATTCAAACCAACCAACCGGAGAGCGATAATGCCAACCATATAAGGCCTCAAATGGGACCATCTGAATACTAGAGTGGTAGGTGTTGTTGTTCGCAAACTACTCCAAAGCCAAAAACTTGTCCCAGTGACCTTTAAAATATAAAACACAGGCCCACATCATATCCTTAATGTCACAACCCAGGGGTACCCCCTATATGTAACAAGGCGTACATGACCCCAAGAGGCCTCATGCAAGCCACTTAGCATATCATAACATAACATAAAGTAATAGAAAAAGGTGCAGAAATTTAAAACAATTTCAAATCAATCAAAGTCTTTATAAACGAGGGGAAGTCTAATACAATTGTCTCAAACCATCTAAAACATGAATAATCCTTGGGATACCGCCCATACAATAGTTCAAACATAACAGAAAAACATAAGGGGAAATGGTGGTCAAATCCTTGAATGCTATGAGGATTGATGAGTCCACAAATTGGACTCATTTATGGATTTATTTTAATAGAAATAGTGTCCTCAAATGCTTATTTTTATCTCAATATCTGATGAAAACCCTTAAGTTTCAAGTATTTGAAGATTGAAGGAGAGCATGAACACTACTTCGCAAAAAGGAACGAAAAACTGAAAAGAATGAAGAAAATGAAGGCCTGAGGATCGCCGAGTCCACTTGGTGAGTCGCTGAAGGGTCTCACTTCGCCTTTTGTTCCAGTGTGCTGAGCCTTGAAGGAAAGGATCAAGTCAGCGGAAAAGGGGAACAGTCGGCGCATCGCCGAGATGTTCCGCGAGGCAGTACTATGTCGCCCAATGACCTAGAGCACGACGATGCTAAAGGATGTTGCAATACGATGATGAACTACATCAAGAGGCGAATCGCCAAGTTGATCGACGATTCCGACTAATGTCGCCGAATGGTCCGCTACAACACAGATTTCTTTAAAACTATAAATACTGTAAGAGAGTCGAACAATTAATAATAATTTTCATATAGAATAGTACTTTTTGATATTTTTGCTCTGAGTTTGAGAGGGTTTTGAAACTTCAAGAAGAAGAGGGTTTCATCTCCAAGGATTTGGACTTGGGTCTCTTGGATTCTTCATTCTTGGCCTGTAACAAGACTTAAATCTTCATACCCATTTGAATGCAAGCTCATTTAGGTATAAATTTCTATCTCTTAATTTGTGGCTAAAAAACCTCAATTCTTGTGGTGTGATTTAGCGAATATGGGTTAAGATTGTTGTTGGGTCTTGCTTGCTGATAGGTTAGATGTATTTTAATGGTGATTTCACCTAGTGGTTGTGGTTTAATTTAATGGGTTTGTAGTTGCAAATACAACACCACCCATGTGTTTTCGGCTTGATCGAGAGAGAGGTCGCGAAACTAAGATCGCTAGACTGATGGCCTAAGGAGTGGGTCGACATAAGGTTCAGCCCGAGAGGGTGAGCCCTAGTCCCATATCCTAACACTCAGCTCGAGAGAGTGAGTGGGGTAAGGCGTAGGCTGGTCTTTATGCGGCAAGTGGGTGTCTGAGAGGAACCCATTTGAAACGGGGTAAGTTGCTCAAGATAGAATTTATTCCCACATATAGCTTAGCCTAGTCACTATTACTCTATAAATTTTCTAGCGAAAGTATGTAACCAATACTTTAGATTAACCCGTATTCCGGTCACATTCCAAGAATCCCCTCTCATTCATAGATTTCTTTGTTATTTCTACTATTTTTAATATACTTGTGATAAAACCCCCAAATAGATATTTGACACTTTTGTGTCCCCCTTTAACTTACAATGTTTTTAATCGCTAATGTCTTTAGCTACAACTAGTTAGAACTGAAATTTTATTTTTCTATTAATTCTCGAAACCACTCCATTGGGGTTCAACCCCAACCCTCGGTTGGGTTATTATACTATTGCACGATCGTAGACACCCGAACTGTAAGACGTGTCGTTGATTACGCAAACATCAAAATGGCGCCGCTGCCGGGGAGTGGTGTTACTTGAGAATTCTTAGATTAGTAGAATTTTTTGTTCTTATTAGTTGTAGTCTACTTACCTAATTTTTAGTTTTGTTTGTTTGTTGTGTGAATATTTCAGAAAGCATGAGTGTTAATCATAGCAACGGTAGCCAGGTAGGCCACCAAGACGACATTGGAAATCTCAACGTTGTCCAAGAACCCAACATTAATGTCCCCCATCTCATGGGAGGTGTTGGAGCCATCCGTGTACCCCCAGCCGAGGGAAATGCAGTGTTTCACATAACGAGCACCATGTTGCAACTTTTGCAACTGAAGGGACTTTTCAGCGGACTGGCTCATGAGGATCCTCACGAGCATCTTCGAAACTTTGTAGATATGTGTGGACTATTCTTGTTCTAAAACATCTCTCAAGAGTCGGTCCGGTTAAGACTATTCCCTTTCTCGTTGATGGGAGAGGCTTGCAAGTGGCTAGCCAAGCTACCACGTGAATCCATCACTTCTTGGGAGGAGTTGGTGACCTCATTTCAAGTGTGATTTTCCCTCCATTGAAGATGATGTCGCTGCGGGACAACATCCAGAGCATTAAACGTCTAGAAGGAGAGCCTCTACACGAAACTTGGCTAAGGTTCAAGAAGTTGGTGCTACAATGCCCAACCCTTGGTTTGCCAGACAACGTGCTACTTCAATACTTTTACCGGAGTTTAGATTCGATGAACAAAGGTGTAGCTGACCAAATCTCGCCTGGAGGCTTAATGCAGCAGCCGTATGCCGTAGCAACCCAGCTTTTAGATGGTATGACAACCATCAACAGAGCATGGTACACTCACGAGGACCAAATCTCCCCTCTCACTTTCAAGCTATCCAAGGAGAAGATTGAAAAAGACAATGAAAGAGACCAGAACATGGCCAAAATCATGACTCAACTTGATATTCTATCCAAAAACGTCATGGGGGTTGGTGCCCGTGGTGTCAACGCTGTGGGGGTCGGGGGTGCTAATCCTGAGGAGATGAAGTTTGAAGCCTTGTATAACAAGGAGGTAAATTTTCTAGCCAACCAAGGTGATGGTTACTGCTCAAATTACCCAAGGCAAGGTGGTAACCAAGGTTGGGCTAGAGACGAAGGTTGGAAGGATTGGGATCATGAATGGAGGGACCGTAATCTAAATTGGAAGGATGGGGAAGAGGAAAAATACGTGCCTCCCCATGAGCGCCAAAAGCCAAAGGATTCAGACGGTGGTAGGTCTGAGGATATGCTCTCGTGCATCCTCAACAAAGTTGAAGGGTCAGACAAAATGCTAAAAGACATGAAAGAAGATGTGTCTTCCCTTAGCCAGACCGTCATCTCTCATTCAATTTCAATCAAACAGTTGGAGACCCAGATGGGTCATATCTTGTCTCAGCTAAATCTGAGACAGCCAGGGGGTTTGCCGAGTGATACCATGGCTAACCCCAAGAATGAGGTTTAAAGGTGAACTTGCGTCGTACCACGACGTTAACTAAGGCGTTGTTTGGGAGGCAACCCAAAACCTCTTATTATTTTTATATTTGCATATTGGTAAAATAATAATATGTTGTTGGTATAGATTGAAGTGTGAGAAGTGCTCAAAAAGTGCAGGGTGACAAGCAACAGATCCAATTGGCGAGTCGCCGAAAAGGTCAGCAAACTCAACCTTATGAGCCGTTTGACTCCAAACATCTCCAAAATTGGAGCTTGTAAAACTCGGTGAACTTGTGAAATTATTGGCGCATCGCCGACGCTGTTGGCGATCTCTATGGAGACAGCTGTTTGAACTCCTAGGTTTACTGGGAAGTTCTGTAAAACTTGGCAAAACAAGTGATTGCTCGGCGACACGCCAACTGACTCGGCGATTTAGATTGATATTGCTGGGTGCGTAGGAATTGGACAACACTTTTACAGTTGAAGCAGGGTGGTTGTGAAGCATTCAAGAAAGTGGGTTGAAAATAGCCGTGTTGGGTTGTTTAGCGATGTTGTGTAGAGCTCGCTGAATCACTCAACGAGTCGCTTAACGTCCCCACCTCGCCTTATTTTTAATGCTAAAATTGTGGAAGGCCTACACCCAAAGTCACAGAAAAACTATGCCACCCTGACAGATGGAGCAACCGCGTAGCCAGGATCACTTCTTTACCTCCTAATTTGTCGTACTTATTTTTATTCTTGGGAACTTTTAATTGCATTTGATGACAAATTGCTTTTATTTGTGGTGGGGTGAGGCCCACACCTTTTGTAAGTCATGTTCTGTGTATATACTTGGGTTGTTCTGCTTTAAAATTGTGTTTTATCTGCTTTCTGTGGATGTTTGAGCTTATGAATCCTTTTATTTTAAATTGCAAAATGATTTTGACCCTTTCGAAAATTCTTCATTTTTCAAAAATTTTTGCCATCTGTTGTGATTGAAAGTGGTTGTTCTTGTACAAATTGAAGTTTCGGTTTCGATTAATACCGATGACTTTAATGGTGCTCTCAATTGAACAAACATGAACGTGCGGCTGTGACGAGACCAAATGAAGTTGCATAGACAATATGTGAACTCTTTGCATCTCGTTGTGACTAGCCATTTATCGAATTGATTCTTTTGTAATGATCATTGCACATTAGTGAAAGTGTGTGGTCTTGTTTGACTTAAGTGCCAATGTCTTGTGTGATGAGCTTACTTTGAACCTTGCATGAATAAACCTAGAATTTACCCCGTTTGTCTGATTGATTTAGTAAGGTGTGCTCTTGAAATGATCTTAGGCAACTTTTGAAGAGTGTGAGCCAAATCTGACATATACCTCTTTTGTGGCTTACCCATGAGCGTGTGAAACTCTCTTGAACACCCTTTGAGCCTTACCTTTATTTTGAAGAACCTTGATGAACCCTAGACCTTACTTTACTCACTACCTATAATTCTCTTGATTTGTGGTTTAGTGAATAGCCAACTTAGGCCAAGGCCTAAGTTGGGGGTAGGTGAAAAGGACAAGGATAAGTCAAGAAGTGCAAGAAAAGTCTCCCTTAACCCATGGTGTTGCGGAACAATGGAAACCCTCCATATAAAAAAAAGGGTTGTGGAATAAAATTACAAAAGAAATTGGGCTTCCAAGCAATCCATGGAGGTGAATAAAAAAGATGACTTAGAAGCACTAGAAAAATAATTGATGAAGGAAAAGAAGGGGATGCCTTGAGAATACCACATCTCATGAAGAAAAAGTCACTTAGCCTAAATGACCATACCTTTGCACTCAGCCCTATAACAAGCCTTAGAATGACCTTTTTGATCTTAAGTGAGCCGAACCGAAGATCGATTGGAAAATAAGGGCAAGCCTATGGGTGAAAACATGCATTGTGTTCCTCTTTTTGAGTGTGAACGTTACATCTGATTCCTGATCTTGAATTGATTAACCATTGTGTGTGAATATGGAATCATTCTTTATGTGAGGGCATTTAGATACTTTTTGTTGAGCTTGAACTTGCACAAGTAGCAAGTATTGTGAGCATGAGAATCTTTGGTAATGGTGTATCACAAGTTGAATCTTTGAGTACACAATTGATCTTTGCATGAGTAATTTGAGTCTTGTTGTGTATGTTCATGATTTAGTCTTGTGTAGCACTATTTGAGACATCCTATTTCAACTGCTGAACTTGAATTTTACTTGAGGACAAACAAAAGTTTAAGTTGAGGGTGTTGATGATTCCACAAATTGGACTCATTTAGGGATTTATTTTAATAGAAATAGTGTCCTCAAATGCTTATTTTATCTTAATATCTAATGAAAACCCTTGAGTTTCAGGTATTTGAAGATTGAAGGAGAGCATGGACACTACTTCACAAAAAGGAACGAAAAGGCTGAAAAGAACGAAGAAAATGAAGGCCTGAAGATCGCAGAGTCCACTTGGTGAGTCGCCGAAGGGTCTTACTTCGCCTTTTGTCCAGTGTGCTGAGCCTTGAAGGAAAGGATCAAGTCGGCGGAAAAAGGGAGCAGTCGGCGCATCGCCGAGATGCTTCGCGAGGCAGTACTATGTCACCCAATGACCTAGAGCACGACGATGCTGAAGGATGGTGCAAGATGGCGATGAACTACATCAAGAGGCAAATCACCGAGTTGATCGGCGATTCCGACTAATGTCGCCGAATGGTCCGCTGCAGCACAAATTTCTTTAAAACTATAAATACTCGAAAAGAGTCGAACAATTAATAATAATTTTCATATATAATAGTACTTTTTGATATTTTTGCTCTGAGTTTGAGAGGGTTTTGAAACTTCAAGAAGAAGAGGGTTTCATCTCCAAGGATTTGGACTTGGGTCTCTTGGATTCTTCATTCTTGGCCTGTAACAAGACTTAAATCTTCATACCCATTTGAATGCAAGCTCATTTAGGTATAAATTTCTATCTCTTAATGTGTGGCTAAAAAACTCCAATTCTTGGGGTGTGATTTAGCGAATATGGGTTAAGATTGTTGTTGGGTCTTGCTTGCTTATATGTTAGATGTATTGTAATGGTGACTTCACCTAGTGGTTGTGGTTTAATTTAATGGGTTTGTAGTTGCAATTACAAAACCACCTATGTGTTTTCGGCTTGCTCGAGAGAGGGGTCGTGAAACCAAGATCGCTAGACAGATGGCTTAAGGAGTGGGTCGACATGAGGTTCAGCCCGAGAGGGTGAGCCCTAGTCCCATATCCTAACACTCAGCTCGAGAGAGTGAGTGGGGTAAGACGTAGGCTGGTCTTCATGCGGCAAGTGGGTGTCCGAGAGGAACCCAATTGAAACGGGGTAAGTTGCTCGAGAGAGAATTTATTCCCACATATAGCTTAGCCTAGTCACTATTACTTTATAAATTTTCTATCGAAAGCACGTACCCAATACTTTAGATTAACCCGTATTCCTGTCACATCCCAAGAATCCCCTCTCATTCATAGATTTCTTTGTTATTTCTACTGTTTTTGCTATACTTGTGACAAAACCCCCAAATAGATATTTGACACTTTTGTATCCCCCTTTAACTTACAATGTTTTTAATTGTTAATGTCTTTAGCTACGACTAGTTAGAACTGAAATATTTATTTTTCTAAATATGATAGCTTGCATAAACAACATAAACATAAGGGTTAGTCAATATAAACCGTAACCACAATCAATGAACATAAATTCAACATAATAAACGAGGAATACTTCTCAAGTAACCTCAACTTATCCTTATTCAAATACTTGGGTCATTCGCCTCTAGTTATGCTTACTTCATGGAAGGCATCTGAAGCAACAATCCAAGCTATTCTTTCTTCATAACATAATTCACATTAGTCATACTTACTTTTAAAGACACAAGGATTCGCCTCTTTGCCTAACTAAAAAGGCTAGTGGGTATTTGTCTCCTGCCTTACTTACTTTAAGATCATGTGTACTTGCCTCCACGACCTACATCATATGACACGGGTACTCACCTCCACATCATTTTCTTATGATCATGGGTACTCGCCTCCATGTCCATTCATCATATTAGGAACGTGGGGAGTCACCTCTTGTTCAAGTCTAAAGAGTATAGGAAATCACCTCATCTCCTTCTCATAAAGAGGTCAAGGGTAATCGCCTCTAGCCTCATCAATTACGTAGTATTTTAGTCTAGATTCATTTTAGGTGAGCAATCCTTTCAACCAAAAATCTTTCATGTGAGAAAACCTTTCACATTTATTCATTCATGCTTTACTAGTTCATGTGGAAAGTGTCCCTTCCACCACAATAGAATCAACAATTCATAGTCTAAGCTTTACTCTCAAAGCACTACATCTCATGATCATCATCTATGCTTTACTCTTAAACAATTAACATCATATTCATCATATATGATTCAATGTCAAGCAATTCTAACCATAAATCATCAATCCTATAAGGAGGTATCTAGACCCATAAAGTTTTCCTTCATGGCATCAAACCCAATTATATCAATTCTAGGTTAGAAACATGGAATAGGCATGGGTACATGTAATTTCATCCTAAAAATATTTAATCCTACCAATTCAATCATAAACAATCATAATCCACTCAATTGGATCAACATTTATCATCACCCACAACATTGGAAGAAACCTTAACTAGAATTGGGGATTTAGACTTCACAATTGGGGAATCAAAAGAGGCTCCATGGGAGAAAGGATCCCGCGGATGAATAGCCATCATACCTTAATAACACCTTAATAACAAATCCCACAAAAGCTTGAAGATTGGAGACTTGAACTTGACCTAACTTCAATCTCTTCCTTCTTCTACCACCTTCTAGAGAGAGAATATTTGAGAGAAGAGTTTTGGGATTCTTTGGGGTTTTGAAATGATGACTTGAATCGGGGAATTTGGGGGTTAAAAATCCTTATATAGGTGTTCAAGACTTAGGCAAAACGACACCACTTTGATTTAATTAAATCCAGAAAAGACCCATGTGCCCCTAAAAATAACTGCTAGGTACGATCCACAACACCCCCATTGACAGACCGTGGTCACAAAGACGGACCGTCCTGCACGATCGTCGTTTGGTGTTCAGAGATTGGTTTTTGAGGGCTCGACCTAAGGACCCTGGATTACGGACCGTGGTTTGACCGACGGTCTGTTAGTCAGGCCGTGGTCCTAGAGTCTGGGCCTAGGCTTGGGGTGCCCAACCACAGACTCTTCATATGGTTTGTGGTCCCCATTACGGTCCGTGGGTGGCCACCGTCGGTTGACATCTGCAACTTTCTAAATCTGAATTTTTTCCTCTTTTCGAATCCTGGCTGTTACACATAAGAACCCAAATAGTACGCTCCGAGTCTGTAGGTGAAAAGTTGTACTAAATTAATACGAGTACCAAAATTCTCCTAAAAAGGTCCTCCAAAAGCTAGAAGTGAACTGAGAACGCTGGTCTGAAATTATAGATACGGGCACATCGTGAAGACAAACTACCTTATGAATGTAGATACAAGCCAACCTCTTGGAGCTCAAAAAAGATATAATGGGAAGGAAGTGTGCTTACTTGGCCAATTGATCAATGATGACCCAAATATTGTCAACTCCTCTAGAAGTCCAAGAAAAACCCACAACAAAGTCCATGGTGATATGCTCCCACTTCCACTCAAGAATGGGCAATCTATGAAATTCACCATTAGGCCTCAAATGCTCGGCCTTCACCTATTGGAAATACTGGCAATGGGACACATAGTCCATATTATCTTACCTTATACCGCTCCACTAGTAGTACTGCCTCAAACCACGATACATCTTCATGGTGTCCCGATGGATGGAATATTTGGAATCATGGGCCTCATGAAGGATCAACTGAATCAAATCCCCATCTCTCAAAACATACATCCAACAAATCTCAAAAACCCATCTAAATTTTAGGTAGCCTATGCGACATCACCTCCTGATACTCGATCTCGGAGGGCCACCAAGGTCTCATTCTCAAACTGGCAGCCATGAATTCTCTCTAATAGAAAATACTTTACTCCTATATAGGCCAATATCTGCTTAAAAGCTGAAACATCAAGACAAATCATCCTATTGACTAAGGGTTGGATGTCTAAAGCCAAATGTCGCTCCACAGTAGACATGAAGGCTAGACTACCCATACTTACTGCCTTCCGACTCAAGGTGTCTACTACTACATTCGCCTTGCCATGATAGTATAAGATAGAAAGGTCTTAGTCCTTCAGGAGTTCAATCCATCAACACTATCTCGAATTAAAGCCCCTTTGACTCATAATGTACTGAAGCTCTTGTGGTTAGTATAGATCTCACATCAAACTCCATACAAGTAGTGCCTCTAGATCTTAAGCGCAAAAAATACTGCCGCCAACTTCAAATAATGAGTGGGGTAGTTGTGGTCATGCAAATTAAGCTGCCTTGACGCATAAGTTATAACATCATCCCACTGCATCAATACACAAACCAAACCAACACCAGATGCATCACAATACATCATGAAGTCCTCAACTGGAAGATTCAATACATTAGCGAAGGTAAGAAACTCCTTGAGTGTCTAAACTCTCAACCCACACCCCTTAAACTACTCAAATGCAACATCAAGGCGAGTCAACCATATCAAATGTGCTGCAATAGTAGAGAAACCCTCCACTAACTATATTTAGTAGCCCACTAATCTGATGAAGCTCAGAATCTCAATAATAGAATTGGGCCTAACTCAATATGAATAGCCTCAATCTTCACCGGATCCACCATATTGTTATCCTCTGATACCACGTTCCCTAAGAATGATATAGACTCAAGCCAAAACTCACACTTTGAGAACTTGGTATAAAGATGTTGATCTCTCAAAGTCTAGAGCACAATCCCCCAATGCAACTCATGCTCTCCCCGACTCTGTGAGTGTACCAAAATGTCAGCAATGAACACAATGCCAAAATAATCAAGGTACGGCTTGAACACACATGTTATGAAGTACATAAATGTCGTCGGGGAATTAGTCAACCAAAAAGACATCATTGGGAACTCATAATGACTACAACGAGTCTTAAATGCGATCTTAGGGATGTTCATTTCCCTAATCCTTAGCTATGGTAATCAAATCTCAAATCAATCTTAGGAAATACAATGACACCCTGAAGCTAGTCAAATAGATCAGCAATATAATCATGGGGTAACAGTTCTTCACCGTCACTTTGTTCGGCTGCCTGTAGTCAATACACATCCATATAGATCCATCTTTCTTATTCACAAATAGGACGGGGGCACCCAAAGGTGAAATATTAGGTGTAATGAATCTTTTACCCAAAAAATTTGAAAGTTAAACAATGAGCTCCTTGAGATGTGTGAGGGTCATCCGATAAGACAGAATATAAATATGACAAATGCCCGACTCAAGGTTAATATCAAAGTCAATATCATGCTTTGGGGAAGGCTAGGTAGGTCACTAGGAAACACATCCATAAACTCATGAACGATAGAAACTGATCAACCGAAGGAACCTCCCTACTTACATCCTGCACATAAGCCAAATAAGATAAGAAATCGCTAGCAACTAACCTCTAAGCCTAAATAAAGGAGATAACTCCAACCGACATGTGACTACAAGAGCCCTGCCATATCACTAGTGGGATAGCGGACATGGCTAAGTATCGGTCTTAGAAAAATAATCAAATACCGTGCGATAGGGGGATAGCCAGTCCATGCCCATAATCACATCAAAATCCAACATATCAAGTAATGTAAGCTCAGCCTAGGTGTGACTCCTCTAGATAATCACCAAGCAAGATAGAAACACCTGATCCACTACTAAAGACTCACCCACTAGGTTGACACATGCAACAATGTTTCCTAAGGCTCTAAACTCATACTCAAATGGGAAACATAATATATATCTATATATATGAAAAATTATAGCTCGAATAAATAAAGTTGAGGCAGGTTGATGTCATAAATGAATTGTACATGTGATCACAACATCTGATGCCTCAACATCTGCCCTCACTAAAGCTAATTACAAATGAGCATGTCTGCCTCTACTTTGAGCATCAGCCTTACCACCTGACCTGCCTTCCCGGGGTCCACCCTATGCTCCCTAGTGACCACACCAACGATTTTGACCTTAGCCACCACCTTTGGCTGGAGGTGCTACTTCTAGAGCTGGCCGAGCTACATGTGAAACTAGGGTGGTCATCCCATGTTGAGGGAACTCTCTATACAATTGATCAAGGTCCCTATAGTTATTGTAACTCTATGAAGATCGGCTAGAAAAGTGATGGCCACCATAGCCTGAAGCACTTGACTGTGAACCCCATCGACTCTAACTTATACCAACGTCACCCAGACTCTACTAGTCATCCTCTAAAGCTTAAAGTGAGGCGTAAATAGGACAACTAGATTGGACTTGCTGAAACTGCTGGCAATGCCAATCATAAGAGTCCATGGGCCTTGAAAGGGACCCACTATAACTGTCTGTCACTACCCAAATCATACCCTACACTTGACATGGCGAATAAGACCCCGAAAGACTCAAACAAGCCACTTGACATAAGCATGATGTAATAAAATACAATTTAAGAGATATAATCGATTTAAGTCTCAAATAATAAGATGACTTAAAATATACTAATAGATTACAAAAGAAAATACATGGAATACTACTAAGTCTGACATAACCTTTCTAACATCATAGGAGTGGCTCAGGACGTTACCCATACACCACGTACAAGTCTAAAACTAAAAGACCATAAAAGTAATAAAAATATCCATGTCTTTTCCCTCGAATCATGTGGACTCACCAATCCAAGGGATCAAAGGTGACAATCCTGATCTAACCACGTCCGCGAGGAGGAGCACCAGACCATATATAGGCACAAATATGCATTAGTACTATGATTGTACTAAGTATGGGGAAATCCATTAAAATGTAAACATGATAATGTAATTAACCTCAACATTTATGCATGACCAAGAGAAACATAGTAAAAACCTTTAAAGAGAAATCATAAATCATGAACAAGGTCAATGTATGCTTTAAAAACCATCGAAAAGCTTTGAAAATGCCTTTGAAGAATACATAGTTCACTTGTGGGATATTTACCATTAACCGACATAGACCATGTGAGCTATAACATGGAATATGATGTCTTTCCCACACAAAAAATAGATTTTTCTACTTCCCAATAAGGACCATATATATTATGTTAGGTGATGGATCCACTAGCTATAGCTTTCTAAGACAAATCCTTCGAGGGCACGTAGTTTGGGACAAGAGAATTGCTTCTAAAGACCAAACCTCTACTAGTTGTAGGGCCTTCATTCCAAAGTCTTCTCGATACTAAGTAAATATCGACGAAAAAGACATAATCATATCAAAATACTTGGAAAGACATCAATTAAAGACTACCAATCCAATCATCAATTCATATTAGAGTATCTCCTTTCATTAAACCATGATTTCATAAACTTGTTCATGAGACACTTCCTTTCTAAGCAACTAAATCATATTTCCATTCAAATGTGAGAAAAACTTTCAAAAATCATTGACACTTTATCTTAAAAGCATCCTTAAGAATTGAATCATTCTTCTAATAAAACATGCATAAATTCATAATCTTAATCCATAATCATAGTTCATATTCATAAAATAGACATAGACATGTGTTCACGTGAAAACAATTGGAAATCATGTAATTGTATCAAATCATGCACAATAAGATTGAATATAAATAACTGAATCACAATAAATTGAATCCATGGAGAATCATATGAAACCCTAAGAGAATTGGATTGGAGATTGAGATTATTTTGGAACCCAATGGATGAAAGGGATCCATTGGTGGATTCTCATATACCTTGGGTAATCTAGACACTAAAAGTGAAGAAGAAACCTTGAAGGACCCTCAAACTTCTTCCTCGAGAGATTTGGGAGAAAACTCTAAGAAGAAGATTGGAGAAATTTGGGGTTTTGAGTGAATGAGAGGGAATGGGTATAATTTGAAGAGCAAAGGTAGTTATAGGACCTTAGAACACCCTAGAAATGATGTATCTTTGGTTCTAAAAGAATAAGAAAAGACTGAAATAACCCCGACTTAAAAACTAACGGAACCTTTAACGGAGGACTTCACAGACCGTTCATCGCTTCATGGTCCGTATAAAGGGGACCGTGAACTAGATGAGGGATTGGACTTTTCAGTTCTATCATCATGGGACATTCCACAGACCGTGCACCCTTCCATAAAACATCCAGGCGTCCGTGAAAAGTCATGTTTTCCTAAGTCATGAGGGTCCTATTCATGGGAGAGTCAACATGTCATGGACTACTTCATGATTTATGGTGCTTTCTGTTAAACCAAACTTAAACCCTTCCCAAACTTGGTTCAAGTCAATGACTCAACATACGATCCATGCAATGCTATATGTGTGTACATTTGTCCATAAAACTCTGTGCCAATAGTCAATCTTCAACATTTTCCTTTCCAACTCACAAACCACTTTTTGAGGTGTTACACTGCGCTTATGCCGAGCCCTCTTCTCGCTGCCCACATAGGCCTCATGATGTAGCTGCTCAATAGTACTGACATGGTCAACTACATCCAAGAAAGAATGACCGGTGAAACCATAGGCAAGGCACACGAGCATACTGAAAGTAAATCTAAGTACAACTAAACTATACCTAATTGGACCCTTATAATCCCAGAAGGTACACTCGCGCACAAGTTTAAATAAAAATGAACGAACCCTCATAAGCCTAATAGGTACACAAAATAGCTAAGTGTACAAGATAGAAGAGTAACCCGGATTTGAATCCAAGATCATCAGTCGGGCTCCAGCCCCAGTAACCAAGAACCAGTCAACTCCCAAGCCAACTAGCAAGAGTGACAATCAACTAAAGCAGTCAACTCCTATCCCACCTATCAAGAGTGACAATCAACCAGGCTACCAAGCCATACAATCCATTCCCAGGGGTGTCAACCGCCCAACTAGCAAGAGTGCCTTAGGGGCGTATCAACTCCGTATAGGATCTCAAGATCCAAGCCGCCCAACCAGCAAACCCACTCCCAAAGGAGTTAGCCATTCAGCTAGCAAGAGTGCCCAGGGGAGTATCGACTCTAAAGAGGATCTCAAGTAGGCTTTGATGTGAGTCCAAAATATATATTCTTAATCATTATTTGTCTCACATTTATTATTTGTATTTGTCCTTTTTGAGCATGATTTTAATGAATTTTGCTTAACAATGTATTTTACTTGTAGGAGTAAATTGGTGTAAAGATGAAGAAGTTTGAAGCTAAAATGAATTAAAGATGCAAGATTATAGAAAAAAATTAAGTAGGCAGCTTAATGGATTAAATTGAATATAATAATATACAATATATATATAGCGACAGACTGCAATTCAAGAATTGGAAATGAAAGGAGAATATTATTGCTGCCACGTGGCACCAATCGAAGGCCACATCATAATTTGAGACGGTTGGAAATATGCGTACAACAAAGAAACCCAGTGCATTAGGTTTTGAGTTCCTAATTTGTTTTGGACTCAATTATTTTATTTAGGATTTTCTACATATATAAATAGCCCATGAGAATAATTATTAAGGAGAATGTACTTTGTAGGGCAACGTCAATACTGTTTAGGGTTCTATTCTTCTTCTTCTTCTTAGACATTAGTAGCTAAGGACCTTTGTTTTGGGGCTGCGGCTACGGGTAATTGTTGAACATCAATGGTTTTAAATTAATGTTGGTTATTGCTTAAATTACTTTTTTATTCTTGCTTTAGTATTTCATGATTGATCACCATAGAGATAATATTGTCTATTTTTGGACTCGGGAGACGAAGAGGTAGATAGACCAAAGAATATAAAGATCTCAATCTCTCTTGCATATCACTTGTTTAGATTCATGTTCAGGATTGACACCCAGACTAACATCGAGCTTGGTTACTAAACATGATGAAATATAAATGCTCGCCAATTGAGTGTGTCTATCCCCGCTCAGTGGTGTAGTTAGACAGTGAATTGGAGTAGGCGATTAGAGTCGGGATATTATGATCATAAAATCAACCTTGTAAATCAGTAATTTGATAACTGAATTAATTCATTACATGAGATGTGATACATGAAACCTTAAACATGTTGCAGCCCTAGAATTTTTCAAGGAAAAGGGTTCGAAATATATTTGAACTTTGATCGAAATTGTTGTAACAATCCCAAAATTTGGGCAGGACCTATTATCCCCTTGCACTATTTAATAGTGTATTTTAAAGATATATAGGTATCCACGTGGACATCATAAATATTGCATCATTATAAATAGTAACTTGTCTGGTTGGACACTTCTTTAAAAAAAAATACACTATTCAATAGTGTAGGGGGTTAATAAGTCATGCCCAAAGTTTGGGATTGTTACACTAATTTTGGTCAAAGTTCGGATATATTTCAAATCTTTTTCCCTTTATTATTTCATTCTTGCATTATTCTGACATGCTTGAATAAATAATTAGACTAGTATAATTTAGTAAAATAGTTAATCGACAAGTTCTTTGAGTTCGATGATCTGGCTCTTTTAGAGCCGCTTACTTGTGCGACCGAGTACACTTACGTGCGTAATTGGAAGCAACAAGTTTTTGGCGCCACTGCCGAAGACCTAGAAATTAACTATTCTTCTAGGTTATACTTTTTTTTATATATTTAAATTTTTTCTTTTTTTAATTAGATTTTTTTTCTGAACAATTAATTCTTTTTCTTAAAATTATTTGGTACTCTTATTGATATGGAAGATTGGGATAAATGGTGGTTGTGTGAGAAGTATTTTTATAAATATGCTTGTAATGAATACCACTTGGAGATCGAGTGTCCTATATGTCACATATGTTGTGGTCGATATGTTTATTGGAACAATTTTCCTTACTCTTATACCCCTCCCCCGAACCCCTATTATGATTCTTCTGTTATTTGTGATATTGGCAGGGGTTATGAAGTGGAGAATGCTGAACAAGAGACACACAATACATTTTTAATCGTCGAACCGCCGACTGCTCCTTTTCGTCGCCAACTTGGTTCTTTCCTTTAGAGCTTTGCACCCTGGAACTTTAGGCGGTCTGATGCGATCCTCTGGCTCGTCCATCTTTATTTCTTCAGCCTATTTTGTTCCTTTTCCCTGTTATTGTCCTTGCTTTGTTCCTCAATCCATATTCCTGAAAATCAAGGATTTTACATCAGTTATTGGCACAAATTGAGCATTTGAGGACACTAAATCTATATAAACAAAGCCCTAAATGAGTCCCAATCTCTGACTCATCAACACCCCCAACAGAAACTTTTGTTTGTCCTCAAGTAAAACTCAAGTTCAACAGTTCAAAAAGGATGTCTCAAACAGTGCTACAAAAGATTCAATCATGAATGCACACAACAAGACTCAACTTACTCATGCAAGGATCAATTATGCACTCATAGATTCAAGTTGTGACTCACCATTATTAAAGATGCTCAAGTTCACAATACTTGCTTCAAATGCAAGTTCAAGTTCAACAAAGGTACTCAAATGCCCTCACAATAAAGATGATTCCATATTCACACATAATTCTTCAACAATTTATTGTTCCAGAATCACATACGACTCTCACACTCACAAAGATGAACACATGCATGATTTCACCCATAGGTTTGCCCTTATTTTCCAATCAACACTCGTTTCAGCTCACTAAAGATCACAAAGGTCTTTCAAGGCTTGTAACGGGGCTAAGTGTAAAGATATGGTCATTTAGGCTTAATGGTTGCTACCTCATGAAATGTGGTCTGAACACCACTTTCTTCCTTTTCTTCAACATTTTAATCATGCTCAAAATTCACCCTATTATTCAATTTCACATGGACTACCGGATACCCCATTTCTTTTTGCAATTTTCATCACATATTTCACAACTATTTCATTCTTTTTCTCTTTTTTTTATGGAGGGGTTCCATCTTTTTCAAAACCATGAATTAAATGGGACTTCTTCACATTTCTTGATTTACCTTCTCTTTTCACCACACCCCCCAACTTAGGCTTTTGGCCTAAGATGACTATTTAAACAAACCACACTTCATGAGAGTTATGGGTGAATGGATAAAGAGGGGTCACAATTTCTCAAGTTTCTTCCAAGAAAAAGGATAAGGCTCAAAGTGGTTCAAGTAAGATTCACACATCTCACAAGGTTGACCACAAAAGAGGTATATTGTCAAATTGTTTCACTCTTCAAAATTGTTGCCTAAGATCATTTCAAGTGCTTGCATCACTTAGACAACCGGACCAATGGGGCAAATTCTAGGTGTTATCACACAAGGTTCAAAGTAAGCTCATCCCACAAGGCATTGACACCAATATCAAACGAGACTCATTCGAGCTAGTGTGCAATGTTCATCACAAGAGACTCCATTCGATAACCGGCTAGTCACAACGAGATGCAAAATGTCCATATATTATCTATGCAACTTCATTTGGCCTTATCGTAGCCGTGCATTCATTTTTGTTCGATTTAGAACACTATTCAAGTCATCAGTATTGATCATAACCGATACTCAAATTTGCACAAGAACATCCACATTTACACACATCAAGAGGTGGAATTTTTTTCCAGATGGGTCAAAAATCATTTTCATTCATAACAAGGAGCCTCAAGCTCAAACATCCACAAGATAGAATCAACACACAATTTAAAACACATCAACCCAATATATATACAAAATATAGTCACAAGAGGTAGGTATGGAAATACCTCACCCCACCACAAACAAAAAGCAGTTGCCTCAAATGCAACTAAAGTAATCAAAAGTCAATAAAAACGACAAAGAGGGAGGTAAAGAAGAATCATGTCTCCATAATCGCTCCATCTGTCAGAGCATCAATGCCCGGGGTCACACTCTGATCTTGGGCATC
Organism: Solanum acaule; assembly: GCA_036250505.1. NCBI lineage: Eukaryota > Viridiplantae > Streptophyta > Magnoliopsida > Solanales > Solanaceae > Solanum > Solanum acaule. The sequence continues at coordinate 21,772 of JAJOOR010008928.1, read as the reverse complement.
AGTGCCCGGTGTAACAACAACACTGGCTCCACTAGATCCTGCCATGGACGTCTCTGTCAGCGATGTCTGAATGACTGACAATCGTCTCCTTCAAATCAGGCAGGTCCTCATAGATGGTAGCCTACTCAGCATCAAGCTTTTTCCCATCTGTCTCCATCTCTGACTCATCAGCAGCCACATCATCCATAGGCACATCTCCGGTGGTAGCCGGAGGTATCTCAGAACTGGTCGGGACATCCTGAGCCTCATCTGACTCAAAGAGAGAAGTGAAGTCTGTGGACTTCAGATTGTTCACATCCTTCCTCAAATCTGAAACCTCGGCTTTTAAAGCCGTCATCTTGGATGTAACCCCCGGTCGACTCTCACAAGTCTCTACTCTCGCTGTGAGAGCATCAGTAGATGTCCGAAAAAGTATCAACGCAACTAAGATGGCACGCTCAATCATCCAAGGCACCTTGGCCTCTAGCCAGGTAGCCCGCACATCGACATATTGGGCTAGGTGACCCATCTTGAAGAGCGTTGCCTAAGTAATCCTCGTAGGTTGGGAAGCTGCAGAAGGGGCTGTGGCTTGGGTAGGAATGGAAGCGGGTGTACCTGAAGGCCCGGAGGCCAGAGTAGGCAAAAATGTCGCTGTAGGTATGGACTCAACATCAGCCTTTGGGGATGCATCCACCGGAGATGCTCTTTTCCTATCTGCTTCATCCCGTGTGTACTCGGCCTCTATGTGCCAGATATCTGTGGAGGATGTAGCTGTGACCTTAATGTCCCCCGTCTCGTCACGGTGAACTCCAGCCCATCGACATAGCTCTGTAATAATTATGAGGAAATGAAGGGATGTGTGGCGCTGTTTGGCCTCATGGCCATCTCCTGCTCTATGATTATCCCCAAGTCGATGCTCCTCCGTGCTATGATTGATTCGAGGCAGGTCGTTTTTGGGTGGCAGAGGGTGGAATCATTCTGTGAGGGTATGATGTTGCTGCTTATGAACCCGAACCAATTTCGAGCGGCGATGTTCAAGTCCTTCTAAATGGGGGATCCTACCGCAATCCACCTCGGGGTGGTGTCAGAAATGAGAGGAGCAAGCCATCCCTTTAGGTCATCCAGAGATGTCGCAGTAGTAGCCAAACTCGGGTAGGCAAAACCTGACCTTCTATCAAGTAAACCGTTGATTTACTCGCTGCTTCATCTCACTATTATCCCCCGAATCATGACGGACTCTACCAGTCTGCAGGCACTGGCCTTCTTCTTTCCCTTCGGTAGCAGGTCATCGTACGCCGTGTAAAAATCCCGAACCCATGTAGGAATATAAGGGCCACGGGGCCTGGTAAACTGCTCAAACCTGTGGAATTGGAGAGTGTTCCACACATTGGGGTACCTGTCCACTACACCATCCGTGGACAATCTCTTTTCCTCGAGAATGGTTCTTAGTCCCTTGGCCTTTAGCCTGTTGAGTAGCCAGGGAGGAGGACCCTGAACTGGTGGCGCTGGAACCACCATCTGTGCCGGAGAGGACACTGAATCAACAACAGGAGAGGTAGACTTCGAGACCCTAGACGGATCCTGACGAACTCGGGCACGAATTTCAACCCGCCTGGTCTGTAGTGATTGGTCATCCTCAGGCTCTGAGAATGAAGCCTCAGAGTGAACAAACTCTTCATCACTACTGGAGTTGTGCTCCAGTCTTTCTGCTACGGGCGCTTTGCCTTTCCCCTTGCCTCACTTTAGAAGTCTTTCTTCCCCTTTTTAGAAGGAACAATTGCTCCCTCATTAATAACGATTCCCCGTACTCGTTTGTGGGGCTGCATACCACTCTCGTCCAAGTTGGTCCTATCTATATCTGCAAAACACACCAAAAAGAGTTAGAATTAATCCAAGAAAAATGCAGACAACAGGTTGTAGAAAGACTCGTCGAACTGATCAGTGAGTCGCCGAGTCACTTAGGCGAGCCAGATCGGGATTGTTGGAAGGACTGGTTTGAAAATTTCCCAAAAAAATTGCAAGTCGGCGATGTGCATGGACTTTCAGCGAATCGCCGACATCACTCGGTAAGCTTAGACAAGCCCGCTGAAAGTTACAGTGTGTTTTAAGGGTTAGGGGCGCAGAAAGGGCTATCAAGGGAGACTTTTTGCGCGTCGTCGAATGAACTCGGTGAGCTCAGGCTTCCCGCCAAAAGTTACATGCTCTAACTCAGCCAAAACACGAAATTAAGGGCGATCAAGGGGGACGTTGGCGAACCACTGAACGGTTCGGCGAGCTTGACCCAGCTCACCGAATTACCTAACATCCCAAATGTCAACCCCGTTTCCCAAAATCAAGCTCGTAGCCTCGAAAACAAAATCAAACAAAACACTTATGCAATTAAGCTTAGACCCACTAGACCCATACCACCGGGGTACTCAGACTTCCCTCGGTTTGGCCAAAATTGGCCATTTGACTACTTTTGCCCTTAAGAATGACGTCAAATGCTCCATCATTGGGCCAAGTACGTCATTTATCACAATTGGGGTTACTCAGACTTCACCCGACTAGACCCAACAACAATTTAACACAACCCAACGATTTATGATCAATTTTAAAGCACGAAACTCGGGAAATTATCATGTTAAGCAATTTAGGCAATTAAGCACAATTACAAAACTACGATAGGAAAACTAGCACAACATTACGATTTCAAAATAGGCCCAGCACACATGAACACAATTTAAACAAATGCATTCGAGTTCAACCGCTATTCAAGAGTTCGGGGTTCGGAAAACCAACCTTTAAGCCAAAATATGAGTTTGAAACGCTAGGTGGCAATGTAATCCAACTCCTAGCAGGAGATCAAGAGCAAAAAGCGATAAAAATGAAAACATATAGAAAATCTAGAGTGCGGCTGTAATTGTATGAGGCGAAAACGAGGGAATATGAAAGAATTTGAAATTTTAAACCTTTGGCCTTTTAAAACCTTTCACTTCGCTGCCTTTCGACAGTATTTGTCATCCTTGCCGAACCATTCGGCGATGCACCGAGTGGTGACTTACCTCACCGAGTTTTACAGGACCTCCAATTGATTTGGGTGTCCAAATGACGGATAAAGTCGGGCTCGCAGACCTGTTCGACGAGTCACCGACTCATCCATCGTCCCGCCGAGTTTTACAGACTCTCACATGTGATATTTGTGAGTCCAACGACGGTCCAAGTCGGGCACGCCGACCTCTTCGATGAGTCGCCGACTGGACTCTTAACTCGCCAATATGCACATTTTCAACACATCCCACTTTTCAACCTGCAACATCAACACCCATTAATAATAAACAAATACAAAGCATTAAAATTTTGGGTTGCCTCCCAAGAAGCGCCTTAGTTAACGTCGTGGCACGACGCAAGTACCCACTCAAGCTTCGTTCTTGGGGATTGCCATAGTGTCACTAGGCAACCCTCCTTGTTGTCTTGAGTTGAGATGAGACTAAATATGGCCCGTTTGGGTCCCCAGTAGCTTAATAGATACGGAATGAGAAACAATCATTTGATTTAGCATTGAGACATTCTCTATTATCTTTTTCAACACTCTGTCGTGTTCGTCGACTTTGTGGAGAATGTGTGAGAGTATCTTTTTTATCTGTCCACCCTCATAATCCATGGGGTTTTTACGTACATGAGGATGAGGAATGTACCTATATTTCTTTTTGTACAACACTTCAAATTCCATGATATTTTTGGCCAAGAGATCCAGCTGGGTCAACATTTTGCTAAATTCGGGTCCCTCTCTTGCTTTTTGTTGATCTTGGTCATGCGATCGAGGAGTAGGGATGCTGTTGCATAGGATTGCTGCACTATACCACCCGAAGAAATTTGATCATTGTTCATAGAATCAAGACCCCTATAGAAACATTTCAGCAACATTTCATCTGGGATTCCATGAGTTGGGCACTGTAGCAATAGTTTCTTAAACCTCAGCCACATCTCATGGATTGGCTCACCCATCTAAGTACTTGAAATCTAGGATGTTATCCCTAAGAATCATTATCTTCGAAGGAGTGTGGCTCATTTGGATACCATTTCTAGCATTTACGCCCATTTCCTCTGTTCAACAAGTAACATAAAAACCAAAACTAAAAATAAGTAGATTCAACTATAACCAACAAGAACACAATTCAATTTCACCAAAAGAATTCCAAACAACACCACTCCCCGGCAGCGGCGCCATTTTGATTTAACGTTTCAAGCACACCTCATCTAATTCTAGGTGTTCAACGATCGTAAATCAGTATAAAATCCAACTAAATGAGTTGGGGTCGAATCCCACAGGGAGCGGTACATGTTTTAAAATTCAATCAAGAAGTATGAATGCGGTCTAATCAGCCATAGGAATAGAAATTATCAATTAAAAACATAATCTAGTAAGGGGTGACACGAATGTCAAATGGGGGGTTTTGGTTTTAGTTTTCAACTAGTCACAAACAATAAGAATTAACAATAATGAGACAGATTCTTGGGATGTGATCGATTATAGGTAAATATAGACATATGCGTAATTGCAACTATTAGTAAATAGCTAGATATTAGTGGGTAGGCTGGACTATAAGGGAGATAATTTTCTCTCGAACAATTACCCGAATCAAGTGATTTCTCTCGAATATCAACAAACATGCAATTTAAGAGCAGACCACACCTTAATCCATTCACTCTTTTGAGCTAAATGCGTGGGATTGGGTTTAGGATTTATTCTCTCGAGCTAAACCCAGATCAACCCAATACCTACAAACCATCAATCCAAAACCTTAGTTCTAAAACCTCTCTCTCGAGCAAGCCAAGAACACAAAAGTAAAACTGCATTGCAACTACAATTCTCTAATTAAACCATAATTAATTATTAAACTCACTTTTAAATAGCATTTAAACTAACTATTAGCAAAACCCATAAGCTAATCAACCCATAATCACATTATCACACCCCAAGAATTGGGGTTTTAGCTAGAGATTATAAAAAGGTAAAAACAGTTACCAAATTGATTATCCATCAATTGGGTAAGAGTGATTTCGTCCTTACAATGCTCCAATTTGATAAATCTCAAAGACCACTTCCAATTTCTCAAAAGTGAATTTCTTCAATTCTTCAAAGCTAAAGAAAACTCTGAAGAAAATTGTCTCCAGATGATAGAACTTGCTCAAAAATTATATCTAATGTTTCTAAGATCAAAGATAAGATACTAAACTAAATGTTCAAAATACTATTTATAGTCGCCAAAAATGTGCTATGAAAACCCATTCGGCGAAGTATGTCGGGGTCGCAGAACCACTCAGCGAGCTGCCCTTTGGTCCCTTCCTCACCCTTTTGCCTTGGCATTCAGCATCCTCAACTTCTGTAACTTTAGGCGATCTATCTTGGCTTCACAGAGTCACTCGGCGATCTGCCGACTGCTCCTTTTCGTCATCGACTTGGTTCTTTCCTTCAGAGCTTGGCACCCTAGAACTTTAGGCGGTCTGATGAGCCACTTGGCGACACGCCGAGTTCTCTTGGCGATCCTCAGGCTCTCCAATATTCATTCCTTCAGCTTGTTTTGTTCCTTTTTGCCTGTTAGTGTCCTTGTTTTGTTCCTCAATCCATATTCCTGAAAATCAAGGATTTTACATCAGTTATATGCACAAATTAAGCATTTGAGGGCACTAAATCTATATAAACAAAGCCCTAAATGAGTCCAAATCTCGAACTCATCACTCTCCCTAACTCCATGAGTATATTAGAATATCATGAATGAACACTATGAATAAACAATCAAGGTAAGGCTGAACAAATGTGTCTTCAAGTCCATGAAGGGGGTAGGGGCATTTGTCAACCAGAGAGACATCACAAGGAACTTGTAATGGCCATAATGAGTCCTAAATGCGGTCTTGGGAATGTATGCTACCCTAATCCCTAACTGATGGTGACTAAATCTCAAATCAATCTTAGAAAACACCATAGAACCCCAAAACTAATCATATAGATCATGAATATGAGGCATGTGGTTACAGTTCTTCACTATCACCTTATTCAGATGCCTATATTCAATACACATTTGTATGAATCCATTCTTATTATTCAGAACCCGGATGGGGTACCCAAAGACAACACATTAGGTTGAATGAATCCCTTACTCAAGAGATCCTGAAGCTAGACACTGAGCTCCTTGAGCTCTGTCGGGTCCAGCCAATAAGGAAAATAGAATTGGGATGAGTGCTCGACTCAAAGTCGATAGGAAATTCAATATCACGCTCTGGGGGGGTAGGCCAGGTAGGTCAGTAGGAAACACATCCACAAACTCATGAACAATAAGAATCAACTCAATTGAAGGATACTCCATATTCACATCCTAGACATAAGATAAATAAGACAAGAAATTGCTAGCCACTACCTTTGCACCGAATAAAAGAGAAAACTCCAACTGATGTGCGACTATAAGAGCCCTGTCACACTACTGGGGAATACTAGGTATGAATAAGTTAACGGTTTTAGAAATCCAATCCGAGACAGTGTGGTAAGGGAATAACCAGTCCATGCCCATAATCACATCAAAATATATATCAAGCGATATAATGTCAACCCAAATATCAGGCCCCTGGATAGTCACCAAACAAGATTGAAACACCTGATCAACTATTAAAGACTCAACCACCAAGGCCGACACATGCAATGGCACTGCCAAAGGCTCCGAATTCATACTTAAACAGAAAGTATCATACACATATACATATGAAAAAGTAGAGCCCAAATCAAATAAAGCCGAGGTAGGATGATGGCATAAGAGAATCAAACTTGTGATCATAATATCTTATGGCTTAGCCACTTCCCTCGCTGGAGCTACAAACAAGTGGGCCTGCTTGCCTCTACCCTAAACATTTGTCATACCACATTGCCTGCCTCCCTGGGGACCAACTTATGCACCCTGGTGACAACCTTGATAGTCTTGACCTTGACCTCTGCTTCTAGCTAGAGGTGCTGTTGCTAAAGCTGGTCGAGCTGCATGAGGAGCTGGTGCAGTCATACTATGTAGGGGGCACTCTCTAGACCAATGGTCAAACCTCCTAAGATAATAGTAAACATGTGGGGATTGACTTGTATAAGAATGTCCACCATAGCCTAAAACACCTGATTGTGAACCCCCCTCGGACCTTGACTTAGGTTGGCATCACCCTAACTGTACCACTCACCTTCTGAAGCCTTAAGTGAGGCATGAACATGCTTCCTAGATTGACGCTATTGAAATCACTGGTGAGGCCCATCATTAAAGTCCCTAGTTCTAGAATGAGACCTGTTGTAACTACCCTCATGCGTACCCTCACAATGGAGCTACATGATTCTATGGACATGGTCAACTACATCCATAAAGGCGGGGATTGATGAGACCATAAAATGGGTCCCAATCTACAACTGAAGTCTCAAACCTCTAACAAAGCATCTGACTATCTCCTCTTCAGTAGGAAATATCATAGTAGCATGATGAGAGAGTTTGTGAAACCTCATCTCATATTTAGATACAATTATGGATCCTTTCTCCAACCTTGAGAACTAATTTTAGAGTCTATCTCTAATGCTTAGTGGGATGGTCCTGACAAAAAAGGCCTTTGAAAGCTCTAACCATGACACCAGAAGAGACTCAGCTGGCCTAGTCTCTAGAGAGAAATTGATCCACTACCTGGCTAGCCCATCAAGCTTATAACCGGTGAAGTCAAATCCTTTAGACTACACCAAGCCCAAAGTATATAATCACTCATGGAAAGTAGTAACAAACTGATGGGAATCCTCTTTAATCACCCTATAAAACCTTAGAAGTGATAGTCTCAAGAACACCTTGAGCATCTTCTGTTCCTCTAAAGGCATAACTCTAACAACAATCATGATCTAGGCACCCCTAGGTGGTACCTAACCCTAAGGTGCCCCTGTTGCAGGCTAACATTGCAAGGCTGGTGCTAGTGCAACTGTAGCTGGGGACTGTTGCATACCCTCGAGAGTTGTCAAAAGCTGAATGATGACTGGCTGGAGATCGGGAGCCATAGTTAGTCTAGGTGGTGGCTGGGCTTGTCCCGACCCACTAGCTACGGAAGAATTTGAGTTGTCTGAGGCTCCGCTGCAGGCTTTAGAGTCCTCTTCCTACCATAGGTTAGTACTAAACCAGGCATGTTGTCGAGTCCATCCTCTAGCTCTAATTTGGGCATTATCTGTGGGACTAGGGGATCACTCCTAGCTGTCGAATGATGCATATGAGCCATTTCGCAAAAGAATGAAGCAAGTTATATTCCATGAAACTAATAAGACACACGATGCACGAAAGCAATATAAAAGTGATAATATTCCCAATGACACCCTATAGCCTTTAAAAGATCGGATACATTCATCTCCGCACCAATCCACATGACTCTACTAGGCATTATCTCTATACATGTGAGATCGGTGAACCTGAGGCTCTAATACCAATTTGTCACAACCCAATTTCTCGAGTCTTGAAGACACATAATATAACCCACCAATAGATAAGCCAACCTGGAATGACAAGTAATGGGTGTAAGGGTAGAAACAAAGCAAAATCAATAATTTAAGTACAAAATTAGAAGAATAAGTGGAAGTAAACCAATATATATATATAATACTTAAGATTCCTTCCACAACCTAGAAGTCACAAGTACCGAACTGCTAAATAAAAAAGTACAAGTTCCAAAAGTGGACCAAATACAAATACTATCTCAAAATAGATACAAAGTATAACATGAGTACCAAAATAATAGGCACAGTGGGCATCATATGCTGATTGAGCAAGAAAAGTAAGGACAATATGAAAAGCTAGAATTTAACACATAGAGGTCAAAAGCGAAATTCTAAAAGGAATGCACATGAGTGTACTAAGAACAGAAATTAAGTAAGTAACCACTAGCTAATCCTAATTATACCCCATACGCCCATAAGGTACACTTGTGTGAAAGTCTAAGTAAAACCCAAACGGACCCCATAAGACCAACTGGTGCACAAAAGAGCTAAAACAATGAAGGGAATCTATAGGTATTTCTAGAACTATCATAGCCTTACCCAAACTTTAAATACGGTAACAACCTCCAAGGAACCAATAGAATTATGTCATGACTTTAAGTTGATCAAATATGTAGTTGCCCAGTCAAGACTTTAAAGTGATCAAAGGGGAAAGTGTGTTCAAACTCAAAGTATAATCACCCAGTCCGGACTTGAAACTGATCATAGGGGTACAAACATGGTCTGAACCCACCAGAAAGAGATGTGCACATGAGCCTCAAGAAAGGAGCAATAATATGGTATATAGACTAAAACAATAGAAAACCAACTTCAATGACCCCAAGATTCCTTTGCCATCTCAACATGGGTCCATCCCATAACACAACACCTCAGACTTCTAAGGGAACTACTCCAGCTCCTACTCTACAAGTCAATGCCAATTTACTGATACGCCTAAAATAACCTACGTACACATCGAGTCTATCACAAGGATAAGAACAAAAGATAAAGGCAAGTTGAGCTGAATCGTTCCCTAACTAAGGATTATACTATCAAACCAATTATGCTATATCAATCAATAAGAAGTGTTAAGGCCTATTGACTCAAAACTATGCAATCTTATAGAAATCACTAGTCTATGCGTAGACTAAGGCCTAACATGCTCAATAATATCAATAAACAACAACCAAAAACACCACGAGGTAAGGATGATCTCAAAATACCAAAGACACATTTTTGCAGTCCTAAAACCCAGATTAAATTGCCTAAAACATGATTTCGAGAAATTTAAGCAAGATTAACTAGGTACCCACCCCAAATTCACACAAACCAATATACATTTACATTATCAAGCTCAATATGAGTATTGGTGTTTTAACGTACACATTTAATCTTTAGGGGTCTATGAAGCATACTAGGACTTTCACTCACTTTCTTAGTTCTTTCGTGTGGTATGTCACTTGTGGTTTAGTATGAGTCCAATTGGTATCTCGAAGAAGTAATTTGGATATCGTTGTTATGGCTGAAGGGACAAAACCAAGGAAAGACGAAACCAAAAACGTTCCAATTGGTACTTGGCCTTAAGGGTCATGTTTACCATGGATGGTAATTTAGTGGTCATCCATTACACAAGTAGAATGTCATGGGATTTATTAAATTAGTGATGAATTCTTAATGATTGTTATTATGTGCATTGCATTGCTTGAATAAACTATTTATGTGTGAATTGTATTTGCCTGAATATATGTATATGTGGGAAGTGTGATCACTTATATTTCTATAATGTGGTGGACAAGGAAAAGTATTGACTTGGTTATGTATGATACAATAATGATAAATGGCTTTGTGTATTATTTAACATGTTTTGGTATAATCATGTCTTAAATTTTTATAGCCAAGAGGCAAGGTTTGTATTATACATGTCTGGGAATGATCTCAGGATAATTTTAAAACTATATGGGCTTAGTAAGGGGACTTAATAATATATGACTATGGAGAAACTCCAGTTTCAAGATAGTCGGCATTTGGTGAGGAACCACAGGGAAAAAGAGTTATTATTTCATAATAGTGAGATTTATTCTTATGAAAGCTTTTCTTAGAGTGTTTCATAATTGGTTTTAAATAATGTGATATTTATTTCTTGTATATTCATTGCTGGGTTTGGTCTTGGGATTATGTTAAAGGCAAGTGGCAAAGAAAATCATACTAGAAGACCTTTTGGGTAGTGACCTAAAATCTTTTAGGCTAGGACAGTCTCATATGGAATCTGGGATATGTGTAGTCTAGGGACATCCGGAAATGAATGGGGTGAAATGTCCAGGATTGGTTTATATTTCTTGTAGTGAAGACATTAAGGAACCCGTAGGACTTTAAATAATCGAATTCAAGTGAGAAGAACTCCCCGAATTAATCTTCACGTGAAAGGTATGTGTCGGGACGTCAAGGAAAGAGGATGTGTTGTAAAAGTGGTCTTTTTTAGAGTTTGAGTTTATGAAGTTTCATCGAGGCCGCTATAGTGGGAGGTGTTCCTCCATAGGGGTGATTAGACTACTATAACATGATTATTTCAGGTATAGTGCCGCCGCTATAGCAGGCCATGCCACTATAGCAGGGTGAAACAAGATTTTATGCTTAGATGCCCCAAAGCTCCTATTTTCTGCATCATTTTACGTTAGTTTTAGGGCGAATTAGGGAAGTTCCTACTCAATTTTCTACAAAATTCATCGGTAACGGTAGGTTCATTACTCCCCTATCTTGTAAGTTTATTCTTAAGCTTTATATATTTGTCTTGATATGAGCCGGTCTTTTTTTTCATGTTGTTCATATGTTTTTTTTCTCTCATATATCTCCACAACTTGAGCCATTTTATCTTTTCGCACTTGTTAGACCACCTTATGCTCGGATTTTATCTATTCAAGCTGCTATCGCTTCTATTCAAATCTTGTACCATTATTTCATTTTAGGAACTGATTCCGTTCCTAAATCTAGAACTATAAATGGCCTAATTCTCGTAAAACTAGAGATATATAGGAGACTTGAAACTTAAGTCTCACCCACACCATTTTCACAACTCTATATCATTCCATCTGGTCCTACTATCACCAATATGTTAGTCAGAAAATATGCAACTTAGTCAATGCCTTTGCCCATCAATTAATCCTTCATTCTCGAGCAAAGAGGGGTAGGTGTTGACACCGAATTATGACCGACCTATGACCTATTTTTAGATTGCTTTAAATATGTATTTTTATAACTTCTATTTTTATTATATGTTTAAGTTACATTTATTTTTTATCTAATTAACTATATACTTTAGTATCTGTAATATACAAAGTTGTTGCTGTTATTATTATTATTATTATTATTGTTATTATTACTATTAGTATATCGATTGTTAAATTCTAAATAATGATTTTCATACTTTAAAGATTTTACGTATTTATTTAGTATATAATGTATATGTATATAATATGTAGTGAAGTATATTTCTTTTTATATGGAAATTATTTATTGTAGTATATTTGTTACTTAAGTAGCAATCTATTTAATCTTCTTATATAAACCATAGGCTTTTCTTATTCATTTCTAGCCAATTATTTTTATAACTCATGTCAATTCTAGTACATTTTGAGCCAATTGACTTACATGCTAATCCCAAACCTATCGTTTACTCATAACTGTTCATCTCTTGACCCACTATGATGGTGAAAACAGATCTATAAAGATTTGTTCGGATATGATTTTTCTAATTGCATAACCTAGAATTTGGTGTTTTACACATAAGAAATTCCTTGAAAGAAAATTTTATTTTTTCGACTGGTTTTTGTTTATGTTTCGTTCTTTTTTTAGATTCACCCATCTTTTCAAATATTTAATTCTCTTAGAACAAGTTCTACGATTGGAATGGTATCTTTTCCATTGTTGGCCATTGTTCTTATAGATGGGTCAAATCTCGTCCCATTTGAACTCAAGGCAAAAAGGGGGTCTATCGAGTGATACCTTGGTTAGCACAAAGAATGAATCTTGGAAGCGTATCTTCGTCGTGCCACAACGTTAAATAAGGCACTTCTTGGGAGGCAACCCAAGTTTTGAGTTTTTAATATTGTTGTTTGAATAACGGGTTTTAAATGTGCAAGTTGAAAATTCAAAATTTTGGGAAGAGAAGCAATTAGGCGACCCTAAGTACCAATCGGCGACTCGCCGAACATGTCAGTGAGCCCGATCTGGACCACCGTTTTGACCAACGAGTTGGATGAGATTCTGTAACATTCGGCAGACAAAAGATCCATTTGGTGCATCGCCGAATGGTCGGCGACATAAGTGGGCATCACCGACTGGTGCGCGAACTGAAGGGTCAAAAAGGCCTAAACCGTTTTAAATTCAAAAACTTCTTTCTTTTCATATTTTCCGACCTTTGCACTTTCACAACCAAATTTTAGATCTTTGTACTTGTTATTTTTGCATGGGGATCAAGTGCTCGGGGGGAATTTATGCTTGTTTGCTTGTTCACTCGCTAGCCTAGCATTCATTTGTCTACTTTTGAGGTTGGTAAATCAAACTTTATTTGAAATTTTTAGTAATTTCCTATGCATGATCGTCTCCTTGTTGGATTATGTGCGTAATTTTAGTTGTTTGAATGATTTTTGTGAATGTGTGCCCTTGTCGTATCTTGTTTATGCGTAATTTAGTCTCTAATTGTAGAATCTCGTGTGTCGAATGTGTGATATTGCAGGTGTGTTTTAATTGTGTGTTGGGTCTGGTGTGGGTGAAGTTTGAGTAACCCCAATTGCATCGATCGACTAATTTTGCCCAATGATAGAGTGGGTGACTTCATTCTTAAGGGCGAAAGATGTCGATTGGTCAATTTTAGACAAATCGAGGGAAGTATGAGTACCCCGAGGAAATTAGTAGTATAGGTCTGGGCTTAATTGCGTAGAATAGGTGTTTAATTTCAGCATCGTGGGCTGTGGGTTGGAAATCGGAGATCAGGGCCAAAAACTGGCACGAAGGACCTTTCGGCGAGCTTAGTCGAGCTCACCGAATGGTTCGGCGGTTTGCCAAGTATCCCCTGGATAGCCCTTTTATTCTCCGTAATTATTGAAATGTTTCTGTAACATTCGGCGATATGCCGGAGCTCGCCGAGTTCACTCGATGACTCACCGAATGTCTATTAGATCGCCTTTTTGAAGCCCAAATTTTGGAAATTATTCTGTAACATTCGGCGAGCTACTTTTAGTTCGCCGAAAGGCCCTAGACATCCCCGACTCGTGTTGAATTTTGAGAAAATTTATTTTGGAACATTCGGCGAGACCGACTTGGCTCGCCGAACCACTCGACGAGTTTTCCTGCACATTTTTCAATTTTGATAACTTTTCAACCTGTTTCTAACGTAGTGGTTTGTTCGTTGTTATTTTGCAGGTGTGGCTAGACCTAAAGTACCAGGAAGGAATCATCCACCCCGTAAGTGAGCACGGGGAATCGTAATCAATGAGGGTGTTGTTCCCGCAACGGCTACTCAAGCCAAACTTTCTCCGACAAGGGGGAAGAGAACAAGAAAATGCGAAAGGGCCAGTTGATCCAACTTCGGCGGAGACGAGCTCTGACAGCATGGGCATCTATGCCACCCACCTCACTACTTTAGAGTGAGAAAGTGAGGGCAACTCGGGGGATAGATCGCCAGTTTCAGTGTCTCAGCCAGAGGATGACCAGACATTACATACGAGGAGAGCGGAGTTGCGCGCCAAGTCACTTTATGATCCAACTAGGATCGCGATGCCCCTTACACCTCCTCCACCTCCAATAGAGGCTGTCGAGCAAATACCTCTGATGCCACCAATTCAGGCTGCCTCTCCCCGGTCATTGAGCATATTAAAGGTTGCGGAATTAAGAACCATTCTTGAGGAGATGAGATTGTATACAGACGGAGTAGTAGACATATATTCGGAGGTGTGGAACATTATCAAGTTCCTCAAATTTCAGATCTTCACTAGACCCCAAGGCTCCTACTTTCATTCTTGGGTCCAAGAGTTCTATGCCTAGTACGAGAAGTTGGTGCCAAAGAGGAAGAAAAAGGCTAGTACATTTGCACCGGTTGACCATGTGGTGGTGTGCGACAGACGGGTTAAATGCACCAGCACTAATATCAATGAGGTGCTAGGGTGTACGATGAACGTGATCCACTACTTGGTGGATCAGATACAAAAGAAGACCATGCATGACTTGAAGGGTCGGTTAACTCATTTGTTCTCTGACATCACACAATTATGGATTGAGGCCAGTGTTCCAATAGAGAAGAATGATTTAAATGTGGCTACCAGGTATTGGTTTGGGTTCATCAGCAACACTTTAATGCCCTCACAGAACGAGTCTATACTCACACATCTGAAGGCTCCATTATTGGGCTGCATCATGGACTGGGATAGACTGAATCTCGGCCTGATTATCGAGCAGAAGATGGCCATGAGGGCCAAGAAGAGTCAGACTTCTCTCCCATTTCTGGTGTTAATCACAGAGTTGTGCCGCTATGCTCGGCTGCCATTGATAAAAAAGACAGATGTGGAAATGACTCCCACTTCCTCTACTTACATCTGGAGGATCGAGGCCGAGTACACCAGAGATGAGGCTGAGAGAAGGAGAGCTGCACCGGTGGACACTTTCCCGGTGGTTGATGTGGAGATGTTGCAGACAGACACAACCCTTCCTACTCAGGCCAGTGAGCCTTCAGGTATCCCTAGTACTTCTACCTCTATCCCTTCTATTTCTGCTGCTGCTCCCCCATCTACTGTTGCTGCTGCTTCTCGACCCCTATTGACCCAGGCTATGCTGTACAAGAGGGGACATCTGGCCCAATCTGCTGATGTGCATGCCTCTCGGGTAGAGCTTGTTGTTACTGGGATGATCAAGAGGTCTATTGCCACTGCCTTTTCTCCTATCCGGGCTGAATTGAGAGAGCATCGGGAGCTGATTACTGCACATGTATTTGCGCTGGATTCCCTCACGGTGAGAGTGGAGGTATGTGTGCAGGGTAGGAGTCATTTTGACGATGTGACAGCCTTGAGAGCTGACATTGTTGGCCTGAGATGAGATGTGGATGAGCTTAAATCAACGGATCTGTCTATGCTGTTCGGCATGGTGGACCTTCCTTAGGTCTTGAGAACAGAGTTTTCGGCCATTCCTGAGATCCATTCGGCTACTATGACCGGAGATGTTGCAATGGCTGATGATAATGCTGAGTCAAAGGCTCCCGAGATTGATGAGGAGGAGCTTGGTACACGAGAGACAGTGGTGTATGATGATATTGAGGAACTCGAGGGCATGATGATGCCGACAGCTGTGGAGGCATCTCTTCGGGATACATATACGGTAGGCTCCAATGGAGCAAATGATGGAGCTAAGCCGGGTACTGATGCCCCGACTGAGGGAGTCACGGATATGCAGAGTTCACTTCAGGCGTAGCCTGACAGGGGGATTTTGACTCTGTTTCAGTTTTATTTTTAGACTTTTTATTTCATTTGCATTTGAGGACAATTGCTAGTTTAGTTTGGCGGAGTGAAGTATATCCATACCTGCCTCTTTTGGGTTGTTTTTATGGATGATTTTTTTTGTGAATGGTTGTTTTGGATGCTTAATTTTGTTTGTGACTTTTGGTTTTTGATCCATTGGTTTTTAATGTGAATGTTGGTTTTGACCCAAATTAAAAATTTTGTCACCTCTTGATGTTTGTGAATGTGGTTGTTCTCTTGCAAATTTAAGTGTCGGTTGTGATCAATACCGATGACTTGAATAGTTCTCTTGATTGAACGATATGTGTGTACGATTCCAATGAGGCAAACTTGAGTGCATAAGTCATATGCGAACTCTTAGCATCTCATTGTGACTGGTCGGTTGTTGAAATGAATCTTGTTCTGATCGTTGCATGCTAGCTAAAATTGTAGAGTCTTGTTTGATGATTGTGTTGAATGTCATGTGTGATGAGGTTGTCTTGGAATGTGTGCTTGATAATACCTAGAACTTGCCTTGTTTGTACAATCGACTAGCGTAAGTGAATGATAGAGATGATCTTAGGTAAAATTTGTGGAGAGTGAACTAAATTGCTATTATACCACTTTGTGACCAACATGTGAGAGTGTGAACCTTGCTTGACACTGTTTGAGCCTATCCTTTTCTTTGGATGAAACTTGAACATATTTGACCACTTTCCTTCCCACCTAAAATCTTCATGAAGCATAGGTCCTTTTGAATATCCGACTTAGGCCAAAAGCCTAAGTTGGGAGTATGGTAAAAATGGAGGAAAGTCAAGAAGTTTGAAGAAATTTGCCCTTGAAGGATCGTGTTGAAAAAGACGGAACCCCTCCATATAAAAAAAGAGAAGAAAAGCGAAAGAAGAAAAAGATCGAAAAAGAAAACAATTGTTGAAATAAGTTTGTACAGTGGATAAAAAATGAGGTATCCAATGAGTCATGCATAAAAGAACATTGGGTGGATTGTGAAAATCGAAAAGAGTGAAATAAAAGGAGAAAAGGTGAAATGCAGGCCATGCTTCATGAAGGTAGAAGTCACTAAGCCAAAATTATCATAAATTTACCCTCATCCCCGTTACAAGCCTTGAAAGACCTTTGTGATCTTGATTGAGCTTAATGTCATGTTAATTGGAAAATACGGGAAAGCCTATGGGGAAAATCATGCATGTGTTTATCTTTGAGAGTGTGAGAGTTGCTTTTGATTCCTAAATTCTGAAATTTTGTTAAGCTTTGTGTGAGCATGGAATCATTCTTGATGTGAGGGCATTCGAATCCTTTTGTTGAGCTTGAATTTGCAATTGACGCAAGTATTGTGAGCGTGAATTCTATTTGATGATGGCTAGTCAGAGTTTGAAACCTGGAGTGCACAATTGAACCTTGCATGGGTAGATTGTACCTTATGTGCATTCATGTTGAGTCTTGAGTAGCACTATTTGTAGAAATTTCTGTTGAACTGATTGATCTTGTGTTTTACTTGAGGACAAGAAAAAGTTTAAGTTGGGGGTGTTGATGAGTCGGGGATTTCGACTCATTTAGGACTTAATATAAAGAGTTCTAGTGTCCTCAATGCCTATTTTATGCTCAAAATTGATGTTAAAGTGTTAATTTGCAGCAATGAAGGCAAAAGAGCTAGGCAAGGACATTACCGGGGAAAAAGGAGCGGAAAAGCTAAAAAAAAGTTGAAGACAAGAAAGGTTAAGGATTGCCAAGACCACTCGGTGAGTCGCTGAGTGGATCTTCAGCTCGCCAAAAGTTCCAGAAGGCCAGCCCAGGGAAAAGGATAAGTCGGCAATGGAATGTGCAATTCGGCGAAGCGCCGAATGGATCGGCGATGGTAATTCTAATCGCCTAAAGTCACAGAATGAAAATGGTGAAGAGTCAAATCAAGAAGGCGATGTAAAGAGACATTTGGCGCATCGCCGACCTAGGCTTATTCCACCGAATGATCCTCAAGCTAAAAATCTAGAAGAGTATAAAACGGTTTTTAAAAGATGAAAAGGAGTTCTGAGTTTTTATACAGTTCCCACACATTCTAACTCTGGGTTTTTGATCTAGAACACTCTAAAAATTGTTTTTAGTCTTTTGAGTAGTAATTTAGAGTTGGGTTTTGATTTGGAACTAATTTTGAGCATTGTGAAGACCTGCAATTTGTTACCCAAACTGATGGAGAACATAGTTGGTAACATTTCTTGCTTTTTATAATGTTTGGCTAAAACCCCCATTCTTGGGGGTGTGATTATGTGATTAAATGTTTCAATTAGCTTATGAGTGCTAGTATTTACTGATTTGATTGTTGATTTGAAGTGGGTTCAGTTGATAGTTGAGTTTTAATTTGTGAATTGTAGTTGCAAATACAATTCTAGCTTAGTATTCAAACCTTGCTTGAGAAAGAGGTTTTAAGATTAAAACTATCAATTGATGATTGTAGTGATTGGGTTATTGTGGATTTAGCTCGAGAAAGTGGGGTAAAATTCGATCCTACAATCTAGCTCGAGAGAGTAGATTAATTGAGGTTTTGGGCTGCTTAGTTTGTTAGGCTTGTCGAGGTTCAAGAGAACTCGCTTGATTCATAATCATTGATTGACAAATAGTTGTTACACTTAAATTCTAGTCTACCCACTAAGATTCAAGGACTTTTAGTAGATGGTAATCACCCATATAGCGAAATTGATATTTAATCAATAACATCCCCAATGACCCCTCTCTATTTGTTTACTCCCCTGTTTTCGTAGATGTTAATTATTCACTCTAACCCCCCCCCCCCCCCCCAAATTGACACTATTTGTCAAACCCTTGCAATTTATATTAATTATTTTGATAATTTCTACTTCTACAAACGATTAGAACACTCATTTCACTTCGTAATTGAATTCTCTACCGTATCACTTTCTATGGGATCGACCCCAACTCTTTGTTGGGTTTGTACTTGATTGAGACCGCCTACACTTAGAATTGGATGAAGTGTAGTTGAGCGTTATCAACCACTCCTTGTTGACTTTCACCATATGCTTTTGAAGTCTTTAATATGTGGAAAAGAAGATCTAGCCGCACAAGTACCTCTTGCAATGGATGCTCCACTTTCAGTATTCAAGTGTGTTGCTAGATTAAATGATGGTGATCCAGAAGCAGTAGTTGCAGGTGTTCCATTTTTATCTTTGAGGTTACTGGTGATGTCATTAGAAGATATTCACTTGATTGGAAAACATAGTTCTACAAGAAAATCAATCGAGACAAGATCTAGTGTCTCCCTATGAGTGCTACCTAAGGGTGAGCTTTTTGTTTAACTGGTTTGTTTGCTTTGTCATCTAAGCGTTATTAACTTATTGCGATCAAATTATTTTTCCAAAGATTTTCAGGTAAGACTTACAATTTGTAAGGCTTAGATGATAAAGCAAACTAATAAGTAAGAGAGAAAGCTCACACTTAGATAACACTCGTAGGGAGGCACCAGATCATTCTTTGATTGATTTGATTGTAGAACCATGCTTCGTATTCAAGTGAATAACTTGAGATGAATCCAACATTAGCCTTAAAGAACAAAATGCAACACCAACAACTCCTTTTAGATTATCATCATTTAGTCCAAAAACATGCTTGAATATTCACAGAAGAGAATCCATTGCAGGAGATACTTGTGCATCTAGATTTTCACTTCCAGGACCTAAAAAGCATACACAGGAAGTCAAGATGGAGTGGTACTATTTCTTTTCATTTGAGTACCTTGAATATATAAAGTTAAATCATGTGAAACAAATGGCTAGAAAAAAATGACCTTTTCATGACAAAAACTATTTGTTTCCGCTTGCATTTGTAAATTTATCAAGTAGACAACAATATCAAAGGTTATATAGAATTCAGAAGCAGGACAAGCATATGAGCCCATATGTTAATTAATTTGAAATTATTTTAATAGAAAAAAGGCCTAATATTCCCTTAAAATAAGAGATTTGGTGTAATATTTCTCTCCATCCACCTAAGGAGCATGGGCCATTAGACAAGGGTATTTTTGAGCCAAAAAGTTAATGTCAGGGTATTTGGGGGATAAAATGTAGATGAAGGGTATTTTTTTACCAATTCAAATATTTGAATGGCATTTTAGGCCCTAATCCATCTATACTTTGATTGACGATGCTCCTAATTATTATTTAGTGGAGGTGATTGTTGGAACATATGATCATCTGTGAATGCTATTCAAAATCAATGACCTTCCTTCTCCCTATTTCTCTAGAAAGGGCGATAAATTTTTGTTGACATACTATATAAATTTAATAAAGTTGCCTATAGAGAATTTAGTTTTGTTTTTGGGACAATGTCTGACTTGCTATGTAACCTTTGAAATTCTTATCAACTTGGTAAACATACAAATGCAAATGGGAGAAAATAGTTTTCATTTTGAAATGGTCTCTTATTTTCAGTCATTTGCTTCACATGATTAAACTTTATATATTGAAGGTACTCAAAAGAAAAGAAATTGTACCACTCCATGTTGACTTCCTGCATATGCTTTACAAGTACTAATATCTGGAAGAGAAAATCTAGACGCGCAAGTATCTCCTACAATGGATACTCCTCTGTGAATATTTAAGTGTGTTATTGGATTAATTCATAGTGATCAGAAGCAGTAGCTATTGGTGTTGCATTTTTCTCTTTGAGGGTACTAGTCGCGTCATCACAAACTATTCACTTTATTGGGAAGCATGATTCTACAATCAAATTAATCTAGGAAAGATCTAGTGTCACCCCGTGAGTGCTACCCGAGGGTGAGATTTATGTCTTAATGGTTTGTTTATTTTTTCATTTGAGCATTATTAACATATAGCAATCAATTTATTTTTTCTAAACTTTTCAAGTTAGAATTATAACTTATAACACTCATATGATAAATAAAACAAACAAGTAAGACATAAAGCTCACCCTCTGATAACACTCACAGGGAGGCACCATATCGTTCTTGGATCAATTTGATTGTAGAACCATGCTTCCCAATCAAGTGAATAGTTTGTGATGACGCCACCAGTAACCTCGAAGGACAAAATGCAACACCAGCAACTAGTGCTTCTAGATCACCATCATTTTGGCCAGAAACAAATTTGAATAATCATATAGGAAAATCCATTGTAGTAGATACTTGTGCATCTGGATCTTTGCTTCTAGATATTAGGACCTGAAAAGCATATGCATAAAGTAAATAAGGAGAGGTACAATTTCTTTTCATTTGAGTACCTTTAATATTTTCATGTAAATTGTGTAAAGTGAATGACTAGAAAAAGACCATTTCAAGATGAAAGATATTTGTTCCCGTTTACATTTTTACGTTTACCAAGTAGATAACAATTCAAAGGTTATATAGAATTCAAAAACAAGCCAATCATATGAGCCCATCTATTAATTTTAAATTATTTTAACAAAAAGGGGCCTAAAAATCCCTTAAACTATGAGATTTGATACAATATTTCCCTCCATCCACCTTATGAGTATGTGCCGTTAGACATAAGGGTATGTTTGAGCCAAAAAGTTGACGTTAGGGTTATTTGGGGGCCGGAAGATGGATTAAGGATATTTTTGTATCAATTCAAATAGTTGAAGGACATTTCAGGGCCTTCTCCATTTATAGTTTCATTGAGGATGCTTCTGATTAGTATTTATGTCACGACCCAAGCCTAGGGTCTAGACGTGACCGGCGAATGGGGAACCCGAAGGAACCCCAAACAAGCCTCATAGCATATCATTACACATCCTTGGTCGCGGAAGCAATTAAAATGACCATAAG
>JAJOOR010008926.1:0-41702 GCA_036250505.1 Solanum acaule | reverse complement strand
AGAGAAAGTTTATCTCCTCTATAGCCTAGCTTACTCACTGATAATTAGCTATTTTCTAATAGTTGCCATCACCCATTTGTCTATATTAGCCTATAATCGAATCACATTCCAAGAACCCATCTCATTATTGTTATCATATATTGTTTGCTACTGTTTGTAGTTGATAATCAAAGCCAAAACCCCCCATTTGACATTCGTGTCACCCCCTAATTTGAATGATGTTTTTATTCGATAACTTTTATTCCTATGACTGATTTGAACATGTTCATACTTCCCAATTGAATCTTGTACACGTACCGCTCCCTATGGGATTTGACCCCAACTCATTTAGTTGGGTTATATACTGACAAACGATCGTTAAAGCGTAGAATTGGATGAAGTGTCTTTGAAACGTTAACTCAAAATGGCGCCAGTGCCGGGGAGTGGTGTTGTTTGAAATTATTTTGGTGAAGTTGAATTTTGTTCTTTTTAGTCATAGTTGAATCCACTTACTTTTAGTTTTGGTTTTTGGTGTTACTTGTTGAACAAAGGAAATAAGCTTGTAGCGATGGTAATCAAGTAAACCACCCTTCTTCAAAAATGACGATTCTTAGGGATAACATCCTAAATTTCAAGCAATTGGAGGGTGAGTCAATCCATGAGTTGTGGCTGAGGTTTAAGACACTGTTGAAGCATTACCCATCTTATGAAATCCCAGATAATATGCTACTAGAATGTTTCTATAAAGGTCTTGGTCCCAAAAATAGAGGAGTAGTTGACCAACTTTCTCCAGTAGTCTAATACGACAACCCTATGCAGTAGTGGCTCAACTCCTTGATCGTATGATTAATACCAACAAGGAGACAAAGATGGACCAAAATCTGGCCACACTGTTGACTCAGTTGGATGCCCTGGCCAAAAAGATCATGGAATTGGAAGTAATGTACAAAAACAAAAATAGGTGCATTCCCCCTCACGAGCATAGAAAGACCAAGGAGTATGAGGGTGGGAAGATAGAATAGGTGCTCTTAATAATTCGTCACAAAGTCGAAGAACACGACAAAGTGTTGAAAGAGATAAGAGAGAATGTCTCGATGCTAAATCAGAGGCGTTTCTTGGGAGGCAACCCAAGTTTTTATTGCTTTATTTTTTTGTTTTTGGAATAACGTGTGTTGATTGTGCAAGTAAAAAAGTGGAATGTGTTTAAAATATGCAGTTTGGCGAGCCAAAATTCCAGTTGGCGAGCACGACTTGGACTGTCGTTTTGCTCAGGAAAATATCAGGTTGGAGTTTGAAAACTCGGCGGACCCATGGACAAGTCAGTGAATCACCGAACAGGTCAGCGAGCTCGACTTTGTCCGCCGTTTGGACCCCCAAGTTAACTGGTACAACTCGGCAAGGTAAATGTCCACTCGGCGACACGCCGAGTGGTTCGGCGAAGAAAAATAATATCGCCAAAGGGCGTGAACTGGAAGGTTTCTAAAAGGCCAAAGGTTTAAAATTTCAAACTCTTTCACATTCCCTCACTTTTTAACTTCATACAATCTGACCTGCACTCTATATTTCTTATATTTTTGCTTTTTACAATATTTTTAGTCGTTGATTCTGTGTTCGGAGTAGGATACTTTGCCGCCTAGCTTTACAGATTCATATATTCGGCATTAAAGGTTGGTTTTCCAAACCCCAAACTCATATATAGCGGTTGAACTCATTTGCACTTGATTAATTTTTTTTATGTGTGTTGGGCCTCTCTGAATTCGTATATGTGTGCTTGTTTGCCTATTTTAATTTCGATATCATGCCTTAATCGCCTATGTGGTTGATTTCCCAAATTTATTTCTTTAAAATTGATCGTAGTCATGTTGGTTGTGCTTAATGTAACACCTCAAAAACTAGTAGACCAAACTAGAGCCACAAGCTGGGTTCTAAGGTTTGACGTATGTGAAATAGAGTCGTAGATGAGACTTTACATGCTTAGAATGAGGGTTTTAGTGGTTGAACGTCAAGGCACGTGTTAGACCCCGTAGTTTAGAAGATTATCTAGGGTTTGGCTAAGGGTTGCAAAGGCAAGTGCCAAGCCAAGGGGGCAAGGCCTGAGCCAAAGGCCAAGGCTGCCTAACCTTGGCCAAGCACTGCCTCAAGTCCATGATCCACTTCACAGTCAGTCATCTTGACCACGGTCCATGGAAGTGGTCGTGAAGATGACTTGGCTTCATGGGAGGCAAGGCCTTTAGGCCAAACTACTGCCCCAACTCAACGAGCCACTTCACGATCTGTGGTCTTGACCACGATCCGTCAAAGTGGTCGTGAAAGTGCCTTAGTGTTTTAGGGGCTTGGAACTTAAGGGGAGCTACTGGTCAAGGGACCACAAGCACCACCATGGGCCGTGGTGCCCTTGAAGGTCCGTATGAGTGGGCGTGACACTGGACGAGATTGCCTAGTTTAGGGATTTTTAAGTAAATTCCTATTCGACTTATATTAAGTGGGGGTCGTTTCGTAAAGGTTTTATACACACACACACACACATATATATATATATATATATGCTTTTAATTCATTAGCCCCCAATTTTAAGTCACTTTACATTAGACCCAAATCACTCCTCTCTCAAATATTTCTCTCTAAGAAAAACCTCCATTGAAGAAGAAGCTAGGGTTGAAGCTAAGGTCAAGAACAAAGGCACCATTGTTGGAGGCTAGTGCTAGGGCATTGATTAAGGTATGTTTAGCTCTTCGTCTATGGGTTCTTCCACCCATAGAGTCCCCTAGAATTTCCCCTAATTTGTGAAGAAGAACCCCAATCAAGCTAGGGTTACTTCCAATGTGTGGGTTTTAGGTGGGTATGATTTCAATAGGTTGGATAATACTCATATATGGTTATTTTAGTGTTGATTCATGATATTATGGAGAATTTATGTGAATTCCTTGATTAACCCTAATTTTCAAACTCTGTGGGTTTATGCCTTATGATGTGATATTGTTGAATCTTGATAGATTTTCTAGGATTGTAACCATGAATAGATCTTATCCAAGAATGGGAATATGAAATCATGAATTGAACTATACTTATGCCTGAATGATAGAACATGAGTTGAAATGATTAGAATTGGGACTCTTTGATGAATTATGCTTAGAATTTGCCATGACTAAGGCTTAGGACTAATGTGTCTTGTGATCTGGACTAGTATGATGATTGTGGAGTAGACCTTGAATGTAGGGCTTGAAGTCATAATGTTGATCACTAGGGCTTAAAGAGTAAGTCTAATATGATGAACTAGCTTGCATAGAATTGGTACATAACATAGATAGAGTTAGGGTGGAAGGACTTTACCCACATGACCTACCTAGAACTATATAAATGCTTGTATGTAGAATGTGAAAAGTATTCTCACATAGAATGGTTCTAGATTGAAAGGCTAATTACCTAAAATGAATCATGCTTGTTAGAATAGAATAGCTTTAAGTTGAGCCTTATGATTCCTTCATGTATAGTTGAATTATGTAGCTTGGGATGGTAGATCTCATGGTAGCTTGGGATGGTAGATCTCATGGTAGCTTGGGATGGTAGATCTTATGGTAGCTTGGGATTGAGGAATTATAATCTCCTAAGGTTAGCTTGAATTAACATTGGTAGGATGCTTTTCATGGTAGCTTGCATTAGTATATGCATGGTAGCCTAGGATTGAGGATTTACACTCTCCTATGGGTAGCATGGGTAGCTTGAACTAGCATTGTTAGAATGCCTTCATAGTAGCTTAACTTATTTAGGCCAAGACCATTTCATGGTAGCTTAGGATTGAGACACTATACTCTCATAAGGTTAGCTTAGGGTTGAGGATTCATACTCCCCTTAAGGGTAGCTTGCATCATATTAAATATTTGCATGGTAGCTAGGTTGGTACACTTGTATCCTTCCTTGGATAGCTTGGATTGCATGATAAGGTGTTTTCCATGGTAGTTAGGTCTAGCCTAGCAGTAGGCTATTCTTTGATAGTTTAGAATGATGAATAGTAAGCATTGAGTAAGTTAGCCTAAAGAAGTACTTAGAGTGACTGGTAGCATGGGATGTCATTCATACATGGCACAAGTATGACGTGAAGCTACTTATGAAGTGTTTTCTTATGCGATGTATTCTTAGCTTGGATTGTTGCTATAGTTGCCTTCCATGATATGATTGACTTAAGTTGATAGTTCCTTGTCAATATAAAGTAGGTCAATAGTGACACCTAGAAATGATAGATATGAATATGGTGATTTCAAGGATATGCTTAGTGTGTGTGGTATTATGGGATGCCCCACATGCATTGCACAAGTGTGCCTTGAGGTTACTTAGGAGTATAGTGCTCTTATGTCATGAAAACCTAGGTCTTGACTATGAAGATGGACTATGACCAAGAATGACCAAAGAGAGGTACTTAGCTTGGGTAGTATTATGGGATGCTATCTTTGCCTTGCACAAGTATGCTTGGAGGTGGCTTGTGAAGTAGTTCTCTTAAATATGAAAGACTAATAGTTGAAGTATTAAATTATGAATGTATTATGTTGACTTGTAATGATATGAAGCTTATGTTGGAGATTATGTTATGATTATGTTATTGTCTCTTATGTTTATGTCTTATGTTGACTAACCATTTGAGATGCTTTATGATGTTGTGCTAGCTTTCATACTTGGTACATTTTGTACTAACGCATATTGCCTACATTTTAATCAAATGTAGGGTGTTGGAGACTACGTTGCTTTGAAGGCTAGGTTTCCAAGGATCTAGATGACTTGAAGATTTGGTGAGTCCTCATAGCTTCGAGGACAAACCCATTATGTTCCTTTATAACATTTTATTATGTTTAGACTTTATATAGGCTGCGTCCCAAGACTTTTATTCATGTTATTCATAGATGGTTTTGAGACAAAGACTTAGTAATGACTTCCGCTTGCTTATGAAATTGTTTTAGATTGTTTGAAAGAAAGTTTTAAATTTTCCCCTACTTTTCTATAATCTTATGTTTATTATGCTAAGGGCTTGTATGAGACCCCTTCGGGGTCAAGTACGCCATGTAACTTCTAGAGGGTACCCTTGGGTCGTTACAAACTTGGTATCAGAGCACAAGACTTAGAATGGTTCTAGGATTCTCTCAAACCACGTCTAGTAGAGTCTTATACATGGGTGTGAGTCATGACACATTTATGAATAGGAGGCTATGGGATTCGTGGGAAAAATCTCACTTCTTTATTCTCTTAGTCGTGCCATAGAGTTTGGCTTTAGTAGGCCCTAATATGCCAGTTGATACAGTTGTGCCTCCGTCTACCACCGGAGATGAGGTTCGAGTTAAAGAGGTAGTTGTTGTCGAGTCCGAGGCTGAGACTAATGAGGAGCAGCTTGGTGTCGATGAGGAGGCTATGTAAGATTGAGTCGTACAGATTTCACTGGCAGACACCACCATTGGCTGGATCTAGTGGTGTTGTTGATGTGACCCCGGGCACTGATGCCCCGAAAGATGGAGCGACTGTGTAGATATGACCTTTCTTTACCTCCCTCTTTGTCATTTTCATTAAATTTTTAGTATTTTGTTGCATTTAAGGACAACTGTTTTTTTTATTTGTGGTGGTGAGATATTTCCATACCTACCTCTTGTGACTATTTTGTGTATATATTATTGGGTTTTTGTGTTTAAATTGCGTTTTGATATTGTATTGTGGATGTTTGAGCTTATGGCTCCTTGTTTTGAATGTAAATGGTTTTTGAACCCATTCTAAAAAACTTGCCACCTCTTGTGTTAGATTGTGGTTGTTCTTGTGCAAATTTGAGTATTGGTTATGATCAATACCGATTACTTGAATAGTGCTCTTCATCGATCAAAAATGAATGCGCGGCTACGATGAGACCAAATGACTGCATAGACAATATGTGGACTTTTTGCATCCCGTTGTGACTAGCCGATTATCAAACGAGTCTCTTGTGATGAACATTGCACACTAGCGAAAGTGTAGAGTCTTGTTTGATATTTGTGACAATGCCTTGCGTGATGAGCTTACCGTGAACCTTGTGTGATGACACCTAGAATTTGCCCCGTTGGTTCGGTTGACTAAGTGATGCAAGCTCTTGAAATGATCTTAGGCAACAATTTTGAAGAGTGAAACAATTTGACAATATACCTTTTTTGTGGTAAACCTTGTGAGTGTGTGAACTTTGCTTGAAACTCTTTTGAGCCTTATCCTTTTCTTGGAAAAAACTTGATGAAATTTGTAACCCCTCTTTATCCATTCACCCATAATCCTCATGAAGTGTGGTTTGTTTGAATAGCCAACTTAGGCCAAAATCCTAAGTTGGGGGTGTGGTGTAAAGAGAATGTAAATCAAGAAGTGTGAAGAAGTCCCACTTGATCCATGGTTTTGAAAAAGATGGAACCCCTCCAGACAAAAAGAAAAGAAAAGAAGAATGAAAAAGAAAAAGAATGAAAAAGTTGTGCAATAAAAGTTGTGAAAGTTGCAAAAGAAATGGGGTGTCCAGTATTCCATTGGAAGTGAATAATGGGGTGAATTTTGAGCACAAGTGAAAATGTTGAAGAAAAGGAAAGAAAGTGATGTTCATACCACATTTCATGAGAATAGCATCCACTGAGCTTAAATGATCATACCTTTACACTCAGCCTCATTACAAGCCTTGTAAAGACCTTTTTGATCTTGATTGAGGTGAGGTGAATGTTGATTGGAAAATAAGGTCAAACCTATGGGTGAAGTCATGCATGTGTTCATCTTTGTGAGTGTAAGAGTTCTATGTGATTTCAGAACTATAATTTGTCAAAAAATAGTGTGTGAATATGGAATCATTCTTGTTGTGAAGGCATTTGAGTACCTTTGTTGAGCATGAACTTGCATTTGAAGCTAGCATTGCAAACTTTAGAATCTTTGATGATGGTGAGTCAGAACTTGAATTTTTAGTGCACAATTGATCCTTGCATGAGTAAGATTGAGTCTTGTTGTATGCATTTTTTTGAACTGCTGAATTTAAGTTTTACTTGAGGAAAAGCAAAAGTTTAAATTGGGGGTTTTGATGAGTCCGAGATTTGGACTCATTTAGGGCTTTGTTTATATAGAATTAGTGTCCTCAAATGCTTATTTTGTGCCAATAACTGATGTAAACCCCTTGATTTTCAAGAATATGAATTGAGGAACAAAGCAAGGACACTAACAAGCAAAAAGGAACAAAAAAAGCTGAAAGGATGAAGAAAGGCAGCCTAGTGATCGCCAAGATCACTCGGCGAATCACCGAGTGGTTATTTGACCGCCTAAAGTTCTAGTGTGCCAAGCCCTGAGGGAAGAAATCAAGTTGGTGAGAGAAAGGAGCAGTCGGCGGATCACCGAGTGGTTCCGCGATGCAGTGCTTGATCGCCGAAAGGTACAGACTTTGAGGATGCTTAATGCCAAGGCAGAAAGGCGATGAAAGTGACCAAAAGGCGGCTCGCAGAGTGGTTCAGTGAGCCCGACTTACTTCGTCGAGTGACTCTTCGCAGCACATTTTTTACGACGATAAATACATTTTTGAACATTTATTTTAGTAGCTAATATCATAATATCTTATCATAGCTCATATTTTTAGAACTGAGATAAGTTTTCTCTAGTTTTTTTCTAAGCTTTGAAGAATTGAAGTTTTACACTTTTGAGAAATCGAAAGTGGGTCTTTGAGATTCTTCAAATTGGAGCATTGTAAGGACGAATCTACTCTTGCCCAGTTGATGGATAATCTATTTGGTAATGGTTTCTACCTTTTTATGATGTCTAGCTAAAACCCTAATTCTTGGGGTGTGATTATGTAAATTATGGGCTTATTTAGTTTATGGGTATTGCTAATTGTTTGTTTAAATGCTATTTAGAAGTGAGCTCAATCATTAACTGTGGTTTATTTTAAGAGTTGTAGTTGTAAATACAGTTCTAGCCTTGTGTTCTTAGCTTGCTCGAGAGAGAGGTTTTAGAACTAAGGTTTTTGACTGATGGTCAGTGGGTATTGGGGTGACCTAGGTCCAGCTTGAGAGAATGAATCCTAAATGCAATCCCACACATTCATCTAGAGAGAGTGAATGGGCTAAGGTGTGGGCTGTTCTTATTTTGCATGTTTGTTGATGTTCGAGAGAAATCAACTTGATTCGGGGTAAATTCTTTAAGAGAAAGTTTATCTCCTCTATAGCCTAGCTTACTCACTGATAATTAGCTATTTTCTAATAGTTGCCATCACCCATTTGTCTATATTAGCCTATAATCGAATCACATTCCAAGAACCCATCTCATTATTGTTATCTTATATTGTTTGCTATTGTTTGTAGTTGATAATCAAAGCCAAAACCCCCCATTTGACATTCGTGTCACCCCCTAATTTGAATGATGTTTTTATTCTATAACTTTTATTCCTATTACTCATTTGAACATGTTCATACTTCCCAATTGAATCTTTTACACGTACCGCTCTCTGTGGGATTTGACCCCAACTCATTTAGTTGGGTTATATACTGACTAACGATCGTTGACACTTAGAATTGGATGAAGTGTCTTTGAAACGTTAAATCACAATCCCCTCATCACGAACCACTTCAAGGAAGGGGTGGCTTAGCCATTGGTCAAGGGACCATAGGCACCATTAAGGGTCGTGTGACCCTTTACGGGCTATGATGCCCCACGTGAAGGGTGAGGCAGACCCCTGAAGCAAAGGGGTTAAATGGTCTTTTCTAGTTTTAATCCAACTTATGTGAGGTCGTTTCGCCTAAGCCTAGGGTCACTATATAAGTAATTTTAACTCTAAAACTCACCCAATTAAGTCATTTATTCCAAAACACAAAATAATTCCCAAAGTTCATCCTCTCAAAAATTCTCTCTCTAGGAAACTTGAGGAAGAAGAAGAAGGAGATTCAAGCTAGGGTTCAAGAAGCAAGCTTTTGTACATCAATTTCATAGGGATTTGTTGTTAAGGTATATTAGTTTATGTCCATGGATAGCTTCCATGGAGTCCTCTCAAAATCTCTAATTTCAAAAAGATAGAAATCCCCAATTGTTAGAATTTGATTCAAAAGTCATGGGTTCCTTTCAAACTTGACTCTAATGATTGAATTATGTTATATTAAGTATGAATTGATTATTTACTATGTTTTTTATAATGTATCCCCAAGAACCCATGAAATTCTCATATTTCTCAATTGTGATCTTATGATGTGGGTGTTTGTTGGTGAAAGATGAATGTTATGAAATTATGCATGAATTGACAGAATCACTTGAATTATGATGATATCCATGTCTAATGCTTGAATTCTAGATGTGTTGATTGAAAGTAAGCTTTGAACCTTGAAAGGGAAAAGTATGAGATTATGCATGTTTTATGAAATCAATGTAAATGCTTTAAGAACACTTTGAGAGTGAAGTGTCAATGATTATGATATTGTTGCTGGTTGTTGAAAGGACCTTCTCACATACACTCCTATGCATGAACATGATGTGAAAGGTATTCTCACATAATGAAGATTCTAAAGTTGAAAGGCTTTCTCACCTAATTGAATTTAAGATTTACATGTAGACATGGACGGTGAAAGGTTTTCTCACGCCTGATCTAAGAGCTATCCTATGAACTAAGTTGGATTGATTGTCAAGGACATTCTTCCATGAAACATGAGTTAAGTCAAGACTTAATAAGTTCTCTCTGGGATTAATATTTAGCACCGAGTGGATATTGATATGAGATGGGAGCCCTCACGTCAGTTGAGGTCGGGTTTCTAGAAGCAATATCTTGAGATGGAAGCCCTAACAAAAGTCGAGGTCGAGTTTTTAGTAACAATCTCCTTCTCACATAAACTATGTGCCCCAATAGGATATTTAGTTAGTGTGTCCACCTAAGCTAACAAACCATGGTCTTACCTTAGGCAAGTAGAACAACCTTTTTCGGTGTGTGTAACATCAGGTGATCATGTTATAGCTCACATGGTCTCATGTCGGTCAAGGCTTATTCCCACAACAAGAACAAGAACATGAATAATGAATTATGGTTACTTAAGAATCTTGTAGATGAGTTCCAAGGTTTTAGAGATGACGATGACTATGTTGGTTGTGTTTTATGACTTATGACTTCTATACTCTTATATCATGTTTAACTTGGTAAATTGTATGCTTTCAATTGAAATGTACCTTTTAGCATGTTTTCAATGTTTTTACGAATGGGTATCATACTTAGTGCATTTTTGTACTAATACCTACTTTGACTACATTTTTCCCAAGTGTGGGGTTTGGATCTCGAGGTGATCATTCTTGTGGCTAGAGCTTGGACTTGATTGTTTTCCCGAGCTTGGTGAGTCCTCATGGTTCGTTGACGGCTTTTCTTATGTTTAGTTTCTTTTATGAACTTTCCTTTTTAGACATGTTGTATAGGCTAGGCCCTATTTCATTCAATATTGTAATAGATGGCTATATTGAGACAAAGTGTCTAAACTTCCGCTTTCTTTTATGAAAAACTTTTTAGACTTGAAATGTTTTTTTCTCTCATTAGTCTATTTACTTATGTTATGAGGACTAAGAGGCTTGTGTGGAATATTTCAGGATTCTATACATCGTGTTACATCTAGGGGATACCTCTGGGTCGTGACAAATCCGCCAAATGAAATAAGGCGAGGTAAGAGGACATCGCCGAAGTTTACAGTGTTGATAGAGAAATCTATGATTTGAAGAGCGATATGCAGAGGCAATCGGCCACTCACCAAATTTACCAAAGTGATTTCATATGGGATCGCCTAATTATCCCCAAACACATGAAGCTTGAGATGAGAAACAGGCGAGCCTGAGAAGAAAAGGTGATTCGCCTAACGCAATCGGTGAACTAAACTAATGTCGCCAAAAGGGAAAAAAACTCAATCTTTAGTGAAATTTTGGAAAACTATAAATAGCACAGAGGATAGAGAAGAACAAAGAAGAACAAGAGATAATTTCAGAACATTTTTAGAGAGAGAAACAATTCTCATTGGAGAAGAACACTTTTATTCTAATAGATTTCGATTTTGTAAACTTAATTTTGGAGAATGGAAGTTGAATCCAAAGTGGGTTTATCCTTAATTGTTTGATTTTGCACTACCCATGTTTGTTTTCATTGAAGGTATAATCCATTTTTTTTTTTGATGGGTGGCTAAAACCCAAACCTCTTGAGGTGTGATTATGGGGTTGGGTGTTGATCTAATCTAGTGGGTTCATTGAATTACTTTGTTTTATGACAATTTATCGCAAGTTTGATTGATTACCGTGTGACTAATTTACGAATTGAGGTGGCCAACTCAATTCTACTTTTTATATTGTGGAAATGATTGAAAAAGACAATCATAAGTGGGTGATCAGATCAATAGATGTAATTTAAGTTAGTTAATTGCAAGTCTAAAGTATTAGGTTATTTTCAATGGCAAATAGATGAGACCAAAAGGTAATTCTATGCAAGGATGCTTTGAGATTCAAATATGATTAGCATCCTTAAAGATGGCTTAGCTTATTTATGATTGATATTGTATTGAGTAATTTTGTGAATCCTTGATTTAAAATCAATACTTGATCTCCCACACCCCTTGAGTTAGTTAATTTTGTGAATCGTTGATTGTTCCTATATTAATCTATTAACGATTGAAAAGTTGATATTAAAGTTGGTGGACTATTCCATTTGATTTCTAAATCAACTACAATTTAATTAATTACACTTTCATTCTCTAACTAAATTCTTAACCTTAAACCATTCCCTGTGGGATTCAACCCCGACTCTTAGTTTGGGTGATTTTATTGACAACAACCGTTGATTCCTTTAATTTGGTTTGAGGAGTGATTTGAACGTTATCATTAGGATCTTTATTTGATAATGACTACTTATACTTCTTTGAGGTGGCGTAATTTGGGTACGTGGTGAAATTCCCTACTGGGAAGACTAATCACTTAGGAGATACCTAACTTTCCAACCTTACATGTTAACACTATTGGAGAAAAAGTTTCTATTCTTAGGATTACTGTGTTAAGAACTTAACCCTTACCTAGGAAAGCTCTAAATGCGAAAAATATTGGAGAACGAAGAAAATGACCTGGAGGGTCATTACAATATCCACTACTAAAAGGACTTTTATCCGTGAAAGTAGAAGGATAGACACAGCCTAATAGCACAAAAGATGAGGATATTGAGTCTGCATGCTCCGTCAGACCCTCAGACAACATGTCGGAACGAACAATGCCATAGGAAAACTCAGGCTAAAAAAAAAATCCTCAAATTCAATTCAAAACTCCTCCAAATCCACTTTGGTCTCCAACTCTCACCCAACTGAGCAGAACTCACCTGAAAGCACCAATATCATCTGAAATGACAAACACCACACCAAAACAACAGAATTGAGAAAACGCAGGTCCATGGCAAATGCAACCCAACTCCCAAATCAAAAAATTGACCTTACGCTCCACATCATTTTCTAACCACCTTAGCTATCCTGAACATTTCAGCACCAATTGAAACCTTCCTACAAGCCCACACAACATCAACCTTAGTAGAACAACATGTTTCTCCCAAACATCGAGCAATGACAACTACCCAGACAAGGAACTCAACCCAAGGGAAAACCCAAAATCCATTTCTATCCCTCAAAACCAACAAACACATCTAAAACACAATCTTCTAAATCTAACCACACTAATACAAAGGACGACTCTCATGTGAACACCAAGGTAGCACTGAGCCCCACTCTAGTGACCTACTCCAACCTAAGGAACTTCTGAAACACTAAAACCACGAACCCATAAACTGCTCTATCACTGCAAATCTGAGTCAAACACTCCATCCTAAGAGAAACCAAGTCGGCAGGTGGCATATCAACATAGTAAATTGGCTGATAGTGGCCTAAGGGTACCAACCCTATCACGAACCATGCAAGCTACCAAGAAGGACAAAAGCAAACCATGTATCCTAAACTAAAGCCACAATAAAATCCCACAAATTACCAGGACCGCATCCTGAAGATGAATCTTCCTAGCAAGTTTCCATTTCCCAACAAGCTAAGGCCTGAAATCACCAATGAACACCACTTCCTGACTCTAAATCATGCACCGGCCTTGAGGGCTATCAACACAGCAACAAAGAACTAACACAACGGCTAGTCCAAGCACAACAATGGATCACACCTCCAACTTCCATCTAGCCAAAACCAACCTCCAAGACAAAAAGAAGCAGACAAATCCAAAATACCGAGCAAGCGAATACACTACTCCGAGAACTACCATTCTACCAACTACTAGTCAAAAGGAACGACTCACAATTAAGCCAATTAGGCACTACAACATACAAAATGCAACTCAGGCAGAACTGATCTAGCCACCTATCAAACAAGGAGCGGCATCATAGCAAAATCACACAACAAGGGTGGTAAAAAAGGAAATCAGCAATCCCAAGGCAACAACCACAAAAGAACTATCAAGGCAAAGGCACGGGGAGTTACTCAACCACTACTCCCAAATCGAAGCAACATAGCCTAGTCAAACCCCTACTAAAATAATTAAAATGCATAGGAAAATCACATACACAATCCTTAAATCAAACTACCACAACAAGCATGTAATAAGCCAAATAAACCCAAATGGGCAAAAATCCCCAAATCACACAAAATAAGAACCAACGGGAGAAACCACGAAATCGCATCCAAATAAGGTATACATGAAGCCTCAACCTCTGACCAGCCTACAAAATCATAGGACGGACCGCGTCTGACCTCAACATGAACACCTGATATAGTAATGGCAACACCAAAGGCACCACCTCTAACCAAAATAGTCGATAACCCATAAGAGTGATCTAGATAAATACCTCGCATCATGGTCCCATGTTGGGGACAAGATGTAGGCTGATGAACAAGCTCCCCACGGGTACAACTAAGTCTAACCACCCTAGCTTGGGGACTATCAGATGTCTGCAATACTTGGAAAAGCAACTCCCACCTTGGGCATTCTCTAGACCAGTGGTCAAACTGTCCACAATTATAGCAGTCTCTATAGCACGAAGCTTGGTGTAAAGAACATGGTGATCTACATTGTCTACCTCTTAGAACCACCTCTAGCAAACTGCATTGGGCCCTGTGACAATCTGTAACATAGTGGCCTATCTCACCACACCCATAGCAACCATTACCTAGAGCAACTGCCTGCCAAAATTCAACAGAAGTAACATGAAACCCAACACCCGAAGGGACAAAATGACCAACATGAGAAGTCTAGCCTAAACTCTACCTATTGTCAGTACCACGACCTACCTCAGACCCCTTGGAACATAAGATGATACCTCCATAGGCCTGATAAATCGAAAAAAAGGTGTCCCTCTTTGAATTGATACTCACCTCAAAGTGGAATTTTGTCACTGTTGTGCTGATGGAAGCCTCTCACTACCATTACTGTAAGTCTCAAGGAATGTCGACTCCACAGCCCTCACATGACTCGCAACCAGGGGAAAGTTAGACCCTGTCAATATTAGATGTTTCGATACTAACTGGAGTGGCAAAGCCAACCCTCTGATCAACCCATGACTCAAATCTTGATCTAAAAGAAACAATGTGAGGTTATGCCTAGCCCACCCTAGAAATCCCAACAGATAGTTGGAAATGGAAGATGAACCCAGATGGGGACTAGTCAACCCTACTCTTTTCTGAGTAGCACCCACTACACCAAGAACTGCACCTACCTGAGGTGTACCCTCGGAGGAACTCGGACCTCCTAACACTAAATACCGTGGAACCGAGGTAGCCAAAGACCCTGTCAATGCCTGGGCTTTCCCCTGACTCTCTAAATATTGAGGAATGCCTCAGACTTTAATTTTCATGTCCGACTAAGGCCTCTTAACCCAATCATATGCTGAAACTCAAATGGAATGTGTTGATGATCCAACCACATCCATCAAATGCTTTATGCTATCTACCAAAGAGAGAGTAGGTTCTAAAGAAATAGTTTTAGAGGTTACTCAAAGTGAAAACACACGATAAGAGTCAAGAACAAAATTTCCTGTGAATTCCATATAGCCTCCCAAGGATATGATACAGATGTCTATGTACCGATCCGTAGGACTCTAGTATGCATTTGCTCTCATACCAATGATGTTAGTCAACCTAAAGCTCTGATACCAAACTGTCACGACCAAATTTCTCAAGTCATGGTTTTACCTACTACAAACAATCATTAGGTAAGCCTAACCCTTATCCCAAAGTCATAAGCAACGAGCTACTAAGCAAAAGCCAACAATAAAAAGCAAAAAGCTTATATCAAGTGAAGAAAGGATAATCAATAGAAAACAATATAGGAACCATCCCAAGACCTGACATTAGATAGTAGTTGAGAATTGTCATGACCCAGGGGTACACCCTAGATGTAACTAGACACATAGAACCCCGAAGGACTCAATGTAAGCCACTTAGCTTATCACAACATAAGATAATAGAAAAGTCCGAAAATTTAAAACATTTTCCATACAATCAAAGTCTTTATAAAAGCAAAGAGGAAGTTTATTACACTTGTCTCAAATAATCTAAAACAACTTGCATAACTCTTGGGACACAGCCCATACAATAGTTCTAGCATGAAAATAAAAGATATAAAGGAAAGGTGATCACATTCTCGATGCTATGAGTACTCACCAAGTCTTCAACTCCTTGCTTCTACTAAGAACCTAGCCACGAAAATGGAACTCAATATCGCCGGACCCTACATTTGATAAGAATGTAGGCAAGAGTATGCATTAGTTCAAAATGTACTAAATATGATAGCTAGCATAACATCATAAGAGCATAACATAAGGGTTAGTCAACATAAAATATATGCCATAATCATATGAGATACTTTATAAAACATAAACTGTGAGAGTAAGAGACAACAACATAGTCATAGGCATAGTCTCCAATATAGGCATGATATAGGCATTAGTCAACCCTTAGCCCTTCATAACATAAAGCAAACACTTCATAATTAACTTCAAGCCATACTTGTGCAATGCATGGGTAAGACCCCATAATCTCACCCACACTAAGTCCCACCTTAGGCCATCATACATACTTACCATTTTGATCTAATCCTTAGCTTATTTCTTATAGACAAGGGAATCTCTCACCTTTAGTCAATCATAACAAGGAAGGCAACTATAGCACAATCCAACCTAAATATATATCATAAAAGAGAAAAACTTTCTAGGTAACCTTAAGTCATACATACTTACCATATTTTATCTAATCCTTAGCTTATTTCTCATAGACAAGAGAATCTCTCAACTTTAGTCAATCATAACAAGTAAGGCAACTATAGCACAATCCAACCTAAACATACATCATATAAGAGAAACACTTTCTAAGTAACCTTAAGTCATACTTGTGCAATGCATGGATAAGTCCACATAATCCCATCCATACTAAGTACAACTTCAGGTCATCCTCCTCATACTACTTGGTTGGGGGACTAGTCCCTCACTCAAAGGCCTTAGAACACTATGAAATACTTCTTTAAGCATATCTAAGTTCTTTATTAATTTGTACACTAAGATATACTTCACTAAGCATGGCTGAGTTCATTATTATCTTGAACACTATGAGATACTTTATTAAGCATGTATAAGTTCATTAGGTATTTGAACTCTTGGAGATGCATCCTCAAGCATGTCTTAGTTCATTTTGTTTGAACACTTGGAGATGCTTTCTCAAGCATGTTTTAGTTCATTATGTTTGAACATTTGGAGATGCTTCATTAAGCATGTCATAGTTCATTAATGCTTTTGAACACTAGGAGATACTTTTTCAAGTATGTCTTAGTTCATTGGACACAGAGATTGCTACTAGAAACCCAAACTTCACTAGGTGAAGGCTTCCATCTCACGAGACCTAATTTGGGAAAACCCAGACCCTACTGTGTGAGAGTGCCCCCTTTACTTTGGAAGCCCAAACTCAAATAGGTGTGAGTCTCCTTTATCTTGGAGGCCCGGACCCGAATATGTGTGAACCTCCATCTTATTGTCAATATCCATTCGGGCCAAGCATGCACCCCTTAGACTAGTTATTAAGCCTTACTTAACTCATTACTCATGAAGGGATGTCCTTGACAATCAATCCATGTTTCAAGTGATTCTATCACTTTATGCATTCAAACATTCATAAGGTAGATGAGGTAGGTAAAGTCCTTACACAACAATGATATCTACTAGTCTACCATTCTCATATAGGCTTCACTCTCAAAGCCATTACAAGCATAGATATTAGCTTTACTCTCAAAGCCCTAGAATTCTGCATTCATGACTACAAGCCTTACTCTTAAAGCTTTACTTCTTACAATCACCATACATACCTATATTACAATGCATTCTAATCACAAGCTTCATTCTTAAGTGATTCTAATCATGTATCATCATCAAGGTTAAATCTCAAGCTTTACTAGTTATCATCCATCACATAGACACTATTCTAATTCCATTCATGTCTACATGTTTTTATTCTTGAACAATTACTATACATGTCATCAACCCTAGAAGATCATCTCTAAATCCTCAATTTCCCTTCCTAAGGCATAAACCCACATTACTTCAATTTTATCAATTAAACTAGGGTTAACCATGGAAAACATGTAATATCATCATAATAACAGGATTCACAACTAGTTCAATCATAAACAATCAATATCCACTCAAATGGATCCATATTCAACTTAACCCACAATATTGGAAGGAACCCTAACTTTAATTGGGGATTTAATCTTCACAATTGTGGAATAACTAGGGGACTCCATGGATTGAAGAATCCATGGATGAATAAGATATCATACCTTGATTATAAAGCCTTACAAATCTTGCAATAATGGATTCTTGACTTGACCTAGCTTGATTCTCTTCTTCTTTTTCTTCTTTCTAGAGAAAGAATTTCCTGGAGGGAATTGTGTTCTTTTTGGTGAGTTTAAAATTTTGACTAGGATCAATGAATTTAGGGGTCTACTATCTTTATATAGGTGGTCTAAACTCTAATAAAATGACACCACTTAACCATTAATTAATCCCAGAAAGTTCCATAATGCCCCCCACTTAACCATCTAAAACATGGTTACTGCCTCATTCCCGAGACCACGCCCACGGGCCGTGAGTGGACCCATAGGGTGTGCTGGTCAACCGTGGGTGGTGGTCTGCAACTTGTTTTTGGGACCCTCACCCACGACCCCTCACCCACGGGATGTGGGTCCCTTTTATAGGTGGACTATTTTTGGGGCAGTTTGATAGGGTCCTCCTCAAGGACCCTTGGTTGGTCCTTGGGGAGTTGTACCTTGATTTTCTAACCTAAAATCCTTCATTTTAAGTACGGGAAGTTATATCTACCACTCTAACCCTCAAGGCAAGCTCTAGTTTAGCCTACTAGTTTCTGGGGTGTTAGAATATCTCTCCCTTGGGAACATTCATCCTCGAATGACATTCTAGGCTCTTCTTAAGATCAAGACTCTAGACTAGCAACCTATCATGCATGCAACTCATCTAAATGGACATAAATAAAGGAGGAAAACTTCAAATCCAAGATAAACATACTCAATGTAACACAAGGGAGTAGGAACTACATCTAACAACCCAAAATGCATGAAATTCTCATAACTAGTCATGTTCAAGGAGGAACTAACATCAACTAGCTAAAACATGCTCAACATAGACTCATGGAGCCTATATGCAATTTACTCTCAAAAAGCATTCATTCAAGGAAGAATCTTTCAACTCCAAACTAAGGCATGATCATCTATTCATCTCATGAAGTTCTATAGGCAACTCTACTCAATGCACTACAACATGAGGAAAAACAATGCACATAAGTCATTTCTATCAAGACTTAAGCTTTTTCATGAACATGCATACAAAGAAATCATGGCCACTAAGAATACTCAATGACCTTGATATCTAAGCACACCATCTCCCCCTTAGGAGTAAGCCTAGGTGGACTTTCTAAGCACCATTACTTTCAATTTCAAGGTCAGGACAAGTTATTACTTAAGCTTTCACATCCATCACACAAGATGATTCTAAACCAAGGTGAATTACACTACTACTTTTTTAGACAAGTCTACTCCCCCAATACATCTAGGCATTACTTAAACACCCTATTCCTCAAGTCTTCACCAACATACCCAAAACTCAAAATGGCCAAGTAGGGTTCTACTATCAACAACACATAACAAAAATGTTGCCCACTTATACTCAAGGCAACATCAAAGTCTAACATATAAAGTCACAAAAGAACAAACAATATTGGAATCTAGTAAAGCATAAGACACATACCGGTATCAACATCCGAAGGACACTTTTGCTCACCTCTAGCTTAGAGAACATAGAACCTATTCTTCTTTGGAGCATTCCCATCCGAACCACTAGTGGCAACTTGCTTATCCTCTCTTCCCTTTGCCTTAAGCACCGGGAAATCTCTCATTTTGTGCCTATTTTTCCACAACCATAATAACCATCCATGCTGGCAAGTCACTTACCATGGTGATTCCTTCTACACTTGGTGCAAGTAGGCTTAGGTAATGGAGACCCACCATCTTTCTCTTGGTTAAACCTAGGGGTATTGAGAGAATCTTGACTAGAATACCTTTGTTTAAACTTAGGTCTACCTTGTCCATCGTACCTAGCATTAGAAAGGTCCCCATGACTGGTCCTAGCTCTTTTCACCTCCCTATTCTTTTCCTTGAGTTTCGATTCCTTAATTTGTTGGGCATACACTATAAGATATGAGATATCCATATCACCAACAAGCATTGTCGTACCGCATTATTTTGCTACTAAGTCAGACACTCCCATCATGAACTTATTCATCCTAGCCCTTGAATTTGCCACTATAGTTGGAGCATACTTGGATAGTTGGGTAAATTTCAACGCTTACTCTTTAACACGCATGCTACCTTGTCTAAGGTTAATGAACTCTTGCATTTTAGCCTCCCTCAATTCTAGGGGAAAGAACCTATCAAGAAATGTCAACCTAAGCACTTCCCACTCTATTGGACCCACTCCTACCGGTATACTCTCCTTCCATTGATTATACCATATTTGAGCAACACCTTTCAGTTAGTAAGAGGCTAACTCCGCTTTCTCTACCGAAGTCAACCTCATAATGGCAAGCACTTTATAAACCTTATCTATAAACTCCTTAGGATCCTCTTCCATTCTGGAGCCATAAAACTCCAGAGGGTTCATCCTCATAGAATCCCTCACTCTTAAAGCCGTGGAATTCACATTAGGGTTCATCGGAGCAATCACTTCCCTATAGACTTAAGCCATCACGGCTTGAGCCAACATTTGGATAGCCAACCTAAACTCCACATTAGTCATATTCTTCCCTATAGGGTCAATTGGAGCTTGGGGAGGAGCTTGGAGAGGAACCTCTTGATCCACATTATCTTTCTCATTCCTCCTAGCATTTTCCCTTGTATTAGCCATACCCTGAAAACCAACGGGCATGGATTAGGAGAAAGACCTTATAGAGTTAAACTCTATGGCACGACTTAGAGAATGAAGAAGTGAGATTTCCTAAACATCCAATAGCCTCATATTCATAAATGTGGTGCACTTCACATTTATGAACAAGACTCTACTAGATGTGGTTTGAGATATCCTAGAACCATTCTAAACATTGTGCTCTGATTACCAAGTTTTTCATGACCCAGGGGTACACCCAAGATGTAACAAGGCACATAGAACCCCGAAGGACTCAATGTAAGACACTTAGCATATCATAACATAAGATAATAGAAAAGTGCAGAAATTTTAAACATTTTCCACACAATTGAAGTCTTTAAAAAGGGAAGCGAAAGTCTATTACACTTATCTCAAACCATCTAAAACAACTTGAATAACTCTTGGGACACAGCCCATACAATAGTTCTAAAATGAAAATAAAAGACATAAAGGAAAGGTTATCACATCCTCGATGCTATGAAGCCTAACCAAGTCTTCAACTC
Organism: Solanum acaule; assembly: GCA_036250505.1. NCBI lineage: Eukaryota > Viridiplantae > Streptophyta > Magnoliopsida > Solanales > Solanaceae > Solanum > Solanum acaule. The sequence continues at coordinate 20,750 of JAJOOR010008926.1, read as the reverse complement.
CTTGCTTCTACAAAGAATCTATCCACTGGAATGGAACTCAATATCGTCGGACCCTACATTTGATAAGAATGTAGGCAAGAGTATGCGTTAGTACAACATGTACTAAATATGATAGTGAGCATAACATCATAAGAGCATAACATAAGGGTTAGTCAACATAAGATATATGCCATAATCATAGGAGATACTTTATAAAACATAAACCATGAGCATAAGAGACAACAACATAGTCATAGGCATAATCTCCAACATAGGCATTAGTCAACCCTTAGCCCTTCATAACATAAAACAAACACTTCATAATTAGCTTCAAGTCATACTTATGCAATGCATGGGAAAGACCCCAGAATATCACCCACACTAAGAACCACCTTAGGCTATCATACATACTTACCATCTTTGATCTCCTCCTTAGCTTATTTCTCATAGACCAGGGAATCTCTCACCTTTAGTAAATCATAACAAGGAAGGCAACTATAGCACAATCCAACCTAAACATACATCATATAAGAGAAACACTTTCTAGGTAACCTAAAGTCATACTTATGCAATGCATGGATAAGACCCAATAATCCCATCCATAATAAGTACCACTTTAGGTAATCATCCTCATACATCTTGGTTGGGAGACAAGTCCCTCATTCAAAGGCCATAGAACACTATGAAATACTTATTTAAGCATATCTAAGTTTTTTATTAATTTGAACACTAAACGATACTTCACTAAGAATGTCTAAGTTCATTATTATCTTGAACACTATGAGATACTTTATTAAGAATGTCTGAGTTCATTATTATCTTGAACACAATGAGATACTTTATTAAGCATGTCTAAGTTCCTTAGGTATTTGAACTCTTGGAGATGCTTCCTCAAGCATGACTTAGTTCATTATGTTTGAACACTTGGTGATGCTTTCTCAAGCATGTCTTAGTTCATCATGTTTGAACACTTGGAGATGCTTCATTAAGTGTGTCTTAGTTCATTAATGTTTTTGAACATTAGGAGATACTTTTTCAAGTATGTCTTAGTTCATTGGATACGGAGATTGCTACTAGAAACCCAAACTCCACTAGGTGAAGGCTTCCATCTCATGAGACCTAATTAGGGAAAACACGCACCCTAGTATGTGAGAGTTCCCCCTTTATTTTGGAAGCCCGGACTCAACTAGGTGTGAGCCTCCTTTATCTTAGAGGCCCGGACCTGACTATGTGTGAACCTCCATCTCATTGTTAATATCCATTCTGGCCAAGCATGCACCCCTTAGACTGGTTATTAAGCCTTACTTAACTCATGACTCATGGAGGGATGTCCTTGACAATCAATCCATGTTTCAAGTGATTCTATCACTTTATGCATTCAAACGGTCATAAGGTAGATGAGGTGGGTAAAGTCCTTCCACAATAATGATATCTACTAGTCTACCATTCTCATATAGGCTTCACTCTCAAAGCCATTACAAGCATAGATATTAGCTTTACTCTCAAAGCCCTGGAATTATGTATTCATGACTACAAGTCTTACTCTTAAAGCTTTACTTCTTACAATCATCATACATACCTATATTACAATGCATTCTAATCACAAGCTTCATTCTTAAGTGAATCTAATCATGTATCATCATCAAGGTTAAATCTCAAGCTTTACTAGTCATGATCCATCACATATACACTATTTTAATTCCATTCATGTCTACATGTTTTAATTCTTGAATAATTACTATACATGTCATCAACCCTAGAAGATCATCTTTAAATCCTCAATTTCCCTTCACAAGGCATAAACCCACATTACTTCAATTTCATCAATTAAACTAGGGTTAACCATGGAAAATATGTAATATCATCATAATAACATGATTCACTACTAATTCAATCATAACCAATCAATATCCACTTAATTGGATCCATATTCAACTTAACCCACAATATTGGAAGGAACCCTAACTTGAATTGGGGATTTCATCTTCACAATTATGGAATAACTAGGGGACTCCATGGATGAATAAGCTATCATACCTTGATTATAACTCCTTACAAATCTTGCAACAATGGAGTCTTGACTTGACCTAACTTGATTCTCTTTAACTTCTTCTTCTTTCTAGAGAGAAAATTTCTTGGAGGGAATTGGGTTCTTTTTGGTGAGTTGAAATAATGACTAGGATCAATGAATTTAGGGGTCTAATGTCTTTATATAGGTGGTTTAAACTCGAATAAGATGACACCACTTAACCCCTAATTATTCCCAGAAAGTTCCATAATGCCCCCCACTTAACCATCTAAAACATGGTCACTGCCTCACCTATGAGACCACGCCCACGGGCCGTGAGTGGACCCACAGGGTGTGCTAGTCAACTGTAGGTGGTGGTCTGTAACTTGTTTCTGGGACCCTGACCCATGACCCCTCACTCATGGGGCGTGGGTCCCTTTCGTAGGTGAACTATTTTTGGGGCAGTTTGCTAAGGTCTTCCTCAAGGACCCTTGGTTGGTCCTTGGGGAGTTATACCTTGACGTTCTAACCCAAAATCCTTCAATTTAAGTATGGGAAGTTATATCTACGACTCTGACCCTCACGTCAAGCTCTAGTTTAGCCTACTAGTTTCTAGGGTGTTACAAGCATTTAGTCCAAAACAGGAGTACAACACTTTCACAATTACAAGACAAGTACAAGATGTCTCTGAAAACAATATAAAGACTAAGCCTAGCCAAAACAAATGGAATTCAGTTGCTCCAGATGTCAGGAGCTCACCCTAATCTCCAAAATCCAAAGTTGCTCCGCACGACTCCAAATCAACGGGGATAACTCAATTGCAATCTATAGAGGGCAGAAGTGTAGTATGACTACAAAAAATGGTACTCATCAGGCAAGGGGCAACTGAGCTCAAAATATAGCGCAATCATAAACCACAAGTAATAAGGAAATCATAGCACAAGTAACTAAACAAGAGATACTAAAGTAGCCAAGAAATAAATAATAGAAATAGGAAACAAGGGGTAAGAAGTCGGGTCAAGAAAACACGTGGAACACAAGTCAACAACTTAATCAAAAGAAACTAAGATACCAAGTCAACTACAAAGTGTCAGGAGGACCCACAACTACAATTCTAAAGTAAAAACCTAAAAAGTAACAATAAAACAATAGTAGAAAATAGAATATAGTCAAACAATAACCTAACCAAACCCTCATAAGCCCGAAAGGTACAAATAGTAAACATAACCCATTCGGCCCTCATAAACTAGAAGGTACAAACAACACACTAGTATATTGGTGATAGGCAATGCATATGAATGTAGGGTGAGTAACAAAACCATCAGTGACCATATGAAACCATAACCATAGGACTCCAATAAACTCCCAGCCCAGCAAGAAAGAGTGACAAATCAATCCAGGCCACCAAGCTAATTAGTCCACTCCTAGAGGCATAAGCCGCCCTACTACTTGGGGGTGTGTCTACTCCGAAGATGATCTCAGGTATCAAGGTCGTCCGTCCAGCCAGTCCAATCCTAGGGGCGTAAGCTTCCCAACTAGAAACAGTGGCCTAGGAGGAGTAAGTAAAACCAAAGGCATGCAAGAAAGGGCATCGACGTTCTGGGTAGTCAAGTGAAAATTGAGCACATCGCAGATTCCTCTAATATCTCAAGTAGGAAAGGGCCACGTCTCTTACGCCACATAATCTCAAATTCAGTAAGTCAAGTGATACAGATGGTACGACTCCCATTAAAACCAATTTAGAATAAAAACTCAGTAAAACATTATCTTATCGTGAATGATAAATATGGCAATGCATGGGCTGGGATCCTACCACAAAATCCGTGAAAATGTGCACACAATGCAATGCATGCCATTACCAGCATTCAAACAAGGCACTCTAAATCAAAGAATTATACAGCCAATAAAATCACACTACCAAGGTGTCACGCCCTGAGACTACCCCCGAGACGCGGACACGGGACTTGGGACCACAAGTGATCCCAAGCTAACCCTACTAGCATGATCATGAGCATACTAAAGATAAACTGAATAATAAAAATTGTGTGGAAGCTATAATCATAAATAAAATGAAAAGATGGGGAATACCCATATACTATAACTGAGATGATTGAAAACTGATGAGTTTAATACAAGGAAAAAAATTAACTCATAACCAAGCTGAATTCTAAAATGTCTGAAAATAGCCTCTAAACTGACTAGAAATGTTGGGGCATGCCCCAACTAAGTCTAGAAGAACTTAAACTAAACGACTAAAAATACTGAAAAAGAAACTCATGATTATTGTCCTCGGAGAATGAGGACTCACGACTGATTCTGCTGAAATGAAGATCGGGAACCGATCTAACTGTGATCTGGATTCTGAGAACTTGAACCTACATCACGAGAAGATGCAGCGCACGTATGAGTCAGAACTTGAAAGGTACTGAGCATGCAGGATAGAATAAAGTTGAAATAACATATAACTGAACAAAGCAATAAAGCAATGAAATAATCTGAACATGATATAGATGCTGAAATACTGAACATGACTAATCTGAATGTAATGACCAAGTTATAACATGCTGAGACTGAATACTGAAACATGGTCAATGCAATGGAGTCTGACTAAGCTGTGGGAGCTACTAATAACCGATAATAAAACCACATGAGCTAAATGTGGAGTCCGATGTATACGCCCCATTGAGAGGACCCAATATACCTTGCCAGAGGTATAGAGGCATGCTGGCGTGATCAATAAACTGATGCCCACGGAGGGGACTTACAACCTACGTGGTTAATAGTTCTGGGACTATTTGGGTACGTTGAACCCTACTCCAACTCGATATTATGCTACTCCCAATGGATTAAGTAATTAACACATTATGACTGAATTTTTGTAAGTTACTGGATAGCTCAAACTGAACATGCAAACTGAGAATGCAACCATTAAACTGATATTGATGCATTAATAACTGAGGCATGTATAATTGAATAACTGAAATATCTGACCTAGCATGTGTAATTCAAGAACTAAAGAAATACATAGCTAGGGTTATGGAATTCATGCAATAAACTAAATATTAACGTACTAATCTAATTTGGATCATTCTAACAGCTAAGAACCCAACAATTATAATATTCAAGAAACCCTAGGTCTAGTCATAATACGAGAATCAAGAAACTGACTGAAAACTAGGGACCTAATGGGTGAAAGGAACCCACTAGTAAAATCTCACATACTTGGTGACGAATTTCACGGAAAAATCCTTTGATTTATGGGTTGGAACTGAAGAAAACTTGTTGCATTCTTGGAGCTAGGGCTAGTCGACTTTTTCTCCTCTCTTGCTTCTAATTTTCTAGGTTTTGATTAATTATTTGACTTAAGTAAGTTCTAGTTATGTTTCTAGGCTTAAACTGACTAAAACCTCATAATTTAGGGTCTAAACGACGTTGCTTAGGGGTCCAACGAAATAGGAAAACACCAAAAGACCCCTGACTTAACTGTTGTCAGAGTGCCCGATGGATGGGACCTACGGGCCGTAGGTTGACCTACGGTCCGTAGATTGGGGTCATATGTCAAGTCTGCCCAATAGGGCTTCACTAAAATGAGCATACCTTTTTACTCGGAGATGGGATTTTATCAAACTCGGTGGCGTTGGAAAGAGGATTCAATTATCTATCATATAATAGGTCATGGAACACATAATTCCTTTTGTGCTGGGACTGATAACCATTTGAGGTTGACCCAATCAGCAATTCCCCCCTGACTGGCTGATGACCTTCACCAACGATCAGACCTATGGACCGTGGATCGAACGGTGGTTCGTACTAGTTGGCCGTCATTTGCATCAGAGGCTGGATAAAAGGGGGCCTCGATCCACGGACACAGACCACGGATCGTGGTTTGGCCTATGGACCGTGGGTTTGTCCGTGGGTCGAGACTTAGCCAATTTTTTGAGCTGGGTTTGGGGAGGGGTTGCAGTGGTGAACCACGGACCCACAGTATGGGCCGTAGGTCAGACCACGGTCCGTGGGTGGTGACCGTAGGTTGCATCTGCAACTTCTGAAAATCTGAAATATGGTATGCTTTCAGATACAGGGTGTTACATTATCTCCACTTTGGGACCATTCGTCCTCAAATGAAGACTAAACTAGCTGAGTATGGAGGGAAGGAGATGCAATCCCTACCACTAAGTATTTGAAACTGATTTCTGACTGAACTGAGTTCCAAGAACATGCAAATACGCTGAAAATGCAAGGCTGACTGAAGGAACAAAATACTAAGACTGAATTAGCACATGAATGACTGAAAAACTAAAGAGGAACTATTACCTCAAGCTGTAATGGAATCGGAAGGAAAGAAGTGAGGATACTTGGATTTCATGGCTGCTTCTGCTTCCCAAGTAGCTCCCTCTACGGACTGACTCCTCCACAAAACCTTGACTGAAGCGACTTCTTTATTTCTCAACCTTCTAACTTGACGATCGAGAATCTCAACTGGTACAACCTCATATAAGAGACTATCTTTCACAGCCACACTCTCTAATGGCACTACGTATGCTGGATCACCCACACACTTCTTCAATAGTGAAATGTGGAAGATTGGATGTACTACTGCCAAATATGCTGGCAACTCTAACTCATAAGCCACTTTACCAATCCTTTTCGAGATCTGGTAAGGGCCTACATATCTGGGACTGAGCTTCCCTTTCTTGCCAAACCTCATCACCCCCTTCATAAGTGACATCTTCAGGAAAACCCAATCATAAACTTGGAACTCTAGTTCCCTTCTCCTTACATATGCATTAGACTTCTGGTGACTCTGGGCTGTCTTAAGTCTATCTCTGATGAGTTTCACTTTCTCCATAGCATAATGGACTGAATCTGGCCCTATCGAGGCTGCTTCACCTACTTCAAACCAGGCCCCGGGATATCTATATCTACGCCTATACAATGCCTCATAAGGGGCCATCTGAATGCTGGAATGGTAACTATTGTTGTAGGCAAACTCAATAAGATGAAGGTAATCATGGTCAACTTCAAACGGCCATAACTTCTAGCTTAGGATGAGTTAGGGGTACTTCCAGATAAGGTAGCAAAGATCTTGTAATTATCTTTCCAACTCCTCTGAGTTTTTGCAATTCTGAGTTTGTATGAGTGAGTTATCCCCTTTGGAAGTTGGGTTGTTCGAATAAGGAAAGTCCAATACGGATTTTGGAAGGGTAGTTTGGTCTTTTCTTTACCCAACTTAATTATTTCGTGTTTAGGAGTTTAATTGGGTTAAATTCAGATTTTAGTCAGTTTAGAAAAAGTGAATTTCACGCTAGGGCTTGGAGAAATGAGAAAAGAGGAGAAAGGAGAAAAGAAAGCAAGATTCGTCAAGATCGTCAAGTTTAGCTTGTGGATTTCGTCAAATGGTGATCCCTTCGAGGTATGTGAGATCACAAAATGTTGGTTTAGTTCACCCACATGCCAACCATGATTCAATTTCAACAAAGTTATTAGAATTGAAAGTAAATCCTTGAGTTCTTGATGATATTCATTTGAATTCTTGTGGGTTATGTTGTTGGAGTTTTCTTGAGATTGATTCATGCTTTTAATTACGTTTTTCAAGTAGAATCTGATGTATATTGAAGATATAAATGATTCTAAGAATTTGGGGAAAGAACCAATGAAATTTAGAGGGTTTAGAGATGAAAAATGGAGAAGAAAAGTCGTCAAACACCTGGGCAAAGGGGTGGGGCGTCGCGCCAGCCAGCACACCCCAAAAGAGGCTCTGAAGTTTTCCCCTTGGGGAACCGCACCAGCCAGCGTTCCCCAGACCAGTTTCTAATATTTGCCCTCTGGCGCCCCGCACCTCTCAGAGCACCAGAGGCGCCAGTTCTCCCTAATCGTTCCCCACCTTTTCGTACTTGTTCCTTAGCAATGTACCTATGTTTTCTAGTTCATTCCAACACTCTAAGGTACATCTAAACATCATGAAATCATCCATAAATATGAGATCATGAACCTTGAATCCATAATCCAATTCAAGGAAAGTTAAGATCAAAGTCAAGAGAAGTAATAGTCAAGCCAAGAGAAGTTCTTAGAGTTTTCCAAAAATCTTTTCCAAATGCTTTAACTTTGTTTCAAGACTTAAAGTTCAAGTTGAGTAAAGAGTAAAGATTGAAGTTCATTTCTTCAAAAGTATATAGGGACTATTTATTCTCAAGGGTTTAAAATGTTTCACATTTAAACAAGAAAGGAAACCTCGATTTCCAAAGACCCTTTGGGCTAGTTTTCATAAAAGAGTAATCGCTTTCTAAATTAAACAAGAGAGGAAACTTTGATTTCCAAGATAGCCTTTGAGCTAATTTTTTAGCAATTATCTCAAATCACAGAAAGAAGTATGTTTTTAAATATAAGAGCTAATATTATATTTTTGGGAGTAGCATTGAGCACCGATATGGGGGAGAGTTCAGACAACTCACTTCCTCCATAAACCATGTAGCCATCATGGTTAGAAAAGGGGAATACTTTTTAGATGATTCCTTTACTGCTTTTTAGCATAGACTAGCGGATCCACTTAGTAATTCAGGTTCTATACCCTTGGCAAGGTATAGGACTGCCCTGGCAGCGTGAGGCAAAATGTTGTATCATCACAATAGCTCTTAAGTGATGGTTGTCGGTTAGAGAAACTCTCATAGAAGTAATTGTATTCTTATATACACAGTTTTATTGTATTTTTACATACATTTCAGAGTTATATGTATCTTTGCATACACAAAAAGTTGACATCATGTTTTAAACAACTTTTCTATATATTGCACTTGTTTTAAATTGCCTTATATTGAAATGAGTTCAGTTATGTTGAGTTGAGTTGAGCAAGGTAAGTGTTCCTTTCAGATTCTTTTCAAGCTTAAGTTGTGTTTAGCATTCCAACTCGCATACTCGTACATTCAATGTATTGATGCCATTTGGCCTGCATCTTATTATGATGCAGACACATGTAACTAGGATCAGCATCCAACGCATCGTTGATCCAGTGAGCAGTTCAAAGTCTGTTGGTGAGCCTCATTGCATTCCAGAGGACTCCTTTACTTTGCTTTCCGTATTTTCATTGTTAGTATGATCGAGGGTCTTGCCCCGACATCCCTCTGTTTTAGAGGCTTCATAGACAGTCATTAGTTCAGTTGTCTTTACGTTATCATTTCATATGTTAAGACTTGAGTTGCCATTTTGGCCAAGTTGAATGTTTGACTTTTAAACATTCTTAGTTATTTTATTATTCAAGTTGAGTATAGTGCTTTTGATCATTATAAAAATGCATAGAGTCTTCCATTGAGTAAGTAAGCCAGGCCAAGGGTTTGTTTGGGGCCAACAATGATTCTCGAGAGCCAGCCACGTCCGGGGTATAGGCTCGGGATCTGAATAACTTGGTATCAGATCCCAAAGTTCAAGAGTTCTAGGGAGTCTATGAAGCTGTGTCTGGAGAGTCCTAGTTATCGGTGTGAAGCGCACCACATCTATAATTAGGAGGCTGCAACACTTAGGAAATGATCTAACTTCTTTCACACTCATTTCATATGTTAGAGTTTGATCTCTAAAAGTTTCCTTCTAATTCGTGCTTGCGCGTGTTTTTCAGATAATCATGCCTCCACGAAGAGCTGTTAGAGGTCACCCTGCTAGGCGTAATGTTAAGGAGCAAGGGGAACCTAATGCACCTGAAGTGCAACCCCAAGGGGAAGTTACCAATGTTGAGTTCAGAGAAGCAATAAGAATGTTGAGTCAAGCTATGACTGACCAGGTTGGGCAGTAAAGAGGAGCTCGACAAGAAGAGGCAGACACTTTGAGAATTCATGAGTTCTTGAGGATGAACCCTCCAAGTTTCACTGGTTCAAGAACTACAGAGGATCGAGAGAACTTTATTGAAGAGATGTAACGTAACACCCCTCAAAATGAAATAGGATAATTAGAGCTTCACATGAGTGTTAGTAGTTGATAAACTTGTATAAATGTTTGAAAATGAGTTTCTAGGTCAGTTTAGTTGAGTTTGAAGTCAAACGTCAAAGAGACGTTCAAGACGTTCGAAAACTAGTCATTTGTGTGCTAGTGTGTTCTAGTGTGTCTTGCATGTTTTTATGTGTCGTATGAAGTATAAAATCAGTGGTGGTGACCCTACTATCCTAATAGGCATGTTTAGAGTCCCAACGTCTGGGTACGACTCCTCAAGGACCACCCTAAGGGTCCTTAGAGAGGACCCAAACATTGGCATAAAAGGCTGCCTAGGCAGTGTGTTTGGTTGTCTTGTTTGACGCCTAGGGTGACGCCTCGTCAGGCCATTGACGCCCCGTCAAAAGGGGGAGTAGCTCCACACTTAGTTGTGGGAGCTTAGCCCCAAAATGTTGAGCCTCTGTCCCAAACAACGACCTACCAAGATGGTCCGTCAATGGTGGCCATCATTTGGTGTCCTGTTTCACTGCCGAGTTTTGGCCAAGTGAGGGGTGAATTGGTAAATTCACCCCACGTTCTAATTAGACCCTAAACGACTATTTTACCTATTTTTGGGAATTTTTAGTTAGTTAAAACTCTTTAACCTAGAATTAGACCTCATTATTCCAATTGAACCTTCCTTCTAAAATAAATTCTCTCTCTAGAACTCCATGGAAGACATTGATGAAGCTTCAAGCTAGGGGATGGGTTCCTACTGATTTCTCCTTCAAATTCCTAAGGAAATTAAACACAAAGGTATGGGGATTTTATCTTTGATTCTCCTTTCAATCAAAGAGCCAAATCAAAGTGATTTCAATGTTTTTCAAAAACACTAAAACCCCCAATTTCAATTCTAAGCTTGGGTTCTTGCATGAAAGTATTTCAAATGATGATTTATGTTAATATTGATGGTTTTAAGATCAAAAACTCCATGAACCCTTGCATATCTTGAAATCCTAATTTTTGGGTCTAAAGTGGGTCTATTGATTATGAGCGAATAATGTGATATTAATGTGTAGATTGTTATGGGCTATTGATTTATGTATTTTTCTATATTGAATTATGACACTACAAAAAAATTAGCTTTTACCGACAGATGAAATCCATCGCTAAACATGATTAGCGACGGATTATTGACTGTTACTATATCGCTCGTTGATAATCTCTTAGTGACGAAAAATGTGTTCCGTCACAAATTTAGTGACGGACTAATCCGTCATTATATTTATAAATTCGTTGCTAATTTCACAATTCATTCCGTCATTTTTAATAAATTTGTGACAGATTTTTCGTCGCTAATCCGTCGCAACATATTCCGTCGTTTGAACCAGTACATTTGGCGCAAAACAAGTTCGTCGCTGGTCCATCTCCATATTTGTTGCTAAATTTTTTCTTGTAAATTTGATTTATTTTGTTTTCAATATGCTGCTGATATAATTCAAATTAAATTGCTAAATACCCCAAATATAATAAACATATAAAATAATATCATAGATGGTTCAAAATATATAGAATATCGAAATCTCATATTTTTTATTCAAAACATCCAAAACAATATATCAACTATTCTTAAAGAACCTACATTCATCAAATATTTTTACTGCAGAATTTGTACTTTCCAAAAAAGCAGACAATAAAACAAAAAGGGATACGATTGTCACGTGAAACTAATTAAGGATCAACCTCGTCCTCGTTAGTAGTAGCTAAATGAGGCACTAAGGGTGTCACTGTTGATGGGTTGTCAATGGGAGTACTCCCTTCTTGTACCCTCCCCATAACAACGGGAAGAAAGTGATTAGTAAGTGCCGGAAGCATTTGCTTTACAAACTCATCCATATTTGTTATCGGTGTTGATTGAGAAATTAAAGGAAGTACTGATGATGAGGTAGAAAGTTTCTACCCGTTGTAACTTTTGCTTCAGAACCAAGATCGTATATTCTTCTCTTCTTTTCTCCCCCCACAGCTTGATAAAATGATTCACATTGATCAATATCAGCTTGAGACACTATTTTTTCCCGCAATATTTCTTCATATTTTTCCTGTATTAAGTAGAGGAAAAATGAAAGCATTAAACATTGGGAATAAAATATATTTTGAAGGCAAATACAAAAGCATGCATAACCTTTTAAGCATTAGCATTAATGTACAAATTGGGTCTTCAAATTTCACGCTATGAAATTTAACAAACTATGGGATCTAATATATTTCAATTGGATCAAGTGAGCATATTGTGAGAGATCATGAGGGCACTTAGTTGCTAATTATGGCAACAGCTAGACAGTCGAAGAACAAACCATCTATAAAGTGCAAGATCCTAATAGGAATGTGTTTTCCCTGCCTGTTGTCAAGAAATGGATCAGCAGCCCAATTTGGAGAACCAGAATTCATTTAGTGTTCATAAACAGATGCATTATCCATAGAGAATGATCAACTTCATACAAACATACCAACATTTCATCGAAATAAAGAAACAAAAGGAAGAATCAGACGACAGATCCGCAGAAGTTCCATTTCATGTATATGAACCATATGATCCCAACTAAGAAAACAACTCATTTCATACCTAAACAAAAGTAATACACACTATAGATATCAATATTTTCTGTTTTGATCTTTCACTGTTCAATTATTAGTATTCAACACAAATTGCTTAAACCTTTCAATTTCACTAAAGAACGGAATTTTCAAAAGCTCCTTAGCAGTTGGCGTGTCATCTAGATTCTCTCTAAGACAAGAAAGAACAATCTCCTCAAACTCCCGCGAAAACACCCTTTTCTTTCGTTTAGCAAAATCCATCACTTTCTTGAGTATCTTATCCCTCTTGATCATCATATTTTTAAGTGATTTTGGAAATTTCTTCATAACTACATAAGAAGCTTCTACAATATAATAATAGAGTTTTAGGCCAAAAACATCCTTACACTACACGTATAATTTAAGGTGCATCCTTGAACTATGCTTGTTAACAAAAAGCATCCTTAAAGTGTAAAAAATTTGGCAGTTTTCATCTTGCTGTTAAGCTCCGGCAAAAAACTAACAGCACCTACCCTTTGGCTGCAATTCACATGAATTTTCGCTAAAATCCCCAAATTACACAGAAAGAAGGTCGAGAAGAGAATGCTAAACAAGAAAGGAAACCCCCTATACAGAATTGGAGGCCAAAATACAAGCTGACGATCAAGCAGGAAAGACAGTTGTAGAATGTGTATCTTGTTCAGCTAACACATCAGGTTTAAATAGAGGAACAAATCAAATTGAGAGTCTTATTGCAAATATTTCGATAACTAACAGGTTTAATGGATTGATTGATACAGCTAATACTCAAATGTCCTCAAACTTTCATGCCCAAATCTTCTTTCTCAAGTGTCTCTGATTCTATGCACTGTTTAGTTTCAGTTTTTACTCTTTTCGACCAATACCATTATATCTACATTGGGTGATAAATATCAATTATCAATGGAGAAGATACTATAGAGGGCATGGAATAGTTGGCATACTTACACGAATAGTTGGATTACTTCTACCTGAGGACTTGCCACGACCTCTTCCTTGAGCCATACCTATATACAAATATAATAGTGTTGTTAAACCAAATCAGAGAGAAACAACAAATTAAGCATAACGCATAATAATGAGAACTATTACATGATTAAGTCAAGTAATCATTTACATCAGAACTATCACATGATTGAGCTCAACAATTTAGAAATCGAGAAGGCACATAACACACTTCAGCTCAAGAATTAGTAGAGATCTGTTGAACACACATTGTTAAAAGTCGAGAGTTAATTGATTTTAATATGGTATATCTTGGATGATTTGCCTAACATTTAGCATGACTTAGTCATAGACTCATAGTTAAAGTCAGCTTGAATTTCTTAATCTTTACGCTAAGAAAACAAGCTCATCTACAATGTGGAGTGTGTATTGTTCTTTTGTAAATCTTCATTTCGAGTAGATCAATCTGAGCATTGTTGGCAAGCTACAGAGTGCTCAAACTAAGGAACCTCTCATGAACCCACCCCTGCCCTGTCCTATTAATTGTTTTAAAATATTAGTTATATCCCGCCCTACCTTGCCCTACCCCGCGTTGCCTTGTTTAAGTATTGCCTTGCCCTGCCCTGCTCTTGACCTTCCCCATTGCCATCCCTAGTAAACAAACATTATTTATTACCAGAAAAACTTATCCAACCAAAATTATAAACAGAAAAATTAAACCAACACATTTTTCTGGATAAAAAAAAGCTACTGTGGAGGTAAGGGAGGGGGAGAAAAAGAGTGATACCTTTTAATGAAGCGAATCAGGTCGACAGCCACTAGTCACAAACAAAAAAAAGCTATCTGCAGTATAAAATAAAACATAAATCAGTGTGCAATTTACTTCGCAAAAAAAAAATCAGTGTTGAAATAAGACATCAACACTAAGCACGCTGCTGCAGAATTGGAGTTGTTAGATTAAAGTAACACTTGGTTATAAATGCAAGAGAGTAACTACATTATGCAAATTTGTTTCTCGTAAGATTGGTGTCACGAGGCACACTCTTAATGCAGAAAGAGAAGGCAAACTAAAATAAACTTATTTCTTGGTTAGCTCCAAAGGAAATGAAAGTTGCTTTCTTTCCGTGTTTAGTTGTCCTATTATGCGCTCTACCAGTAACAAACAGGTCGTCACTCACACATTGAAAATCAGAGGTGTCCATGTCTCGAATTATCATGCTAGTGCATTAGAAAGAGACAGTAATAGTGTTGTTGCAGACATAAGTGGTGACACTAGTAAGTTTGAGTTAGCATCAACTAAGGATGTTATATTAGATGTTGAGAAAAATCATAGAGGAAAGGGGGCAAATGGGGGTGGAAGTATTGCTCGTCAGCCACATACTCAACACTGCACAAAATCATTAAGTTGTAATGCTAAAAGCAGCCCTCTATCTCAAATGTTTCAGTTTTCATCAAGTCTCCAAAAAAGAAAACTGGAACCTCAAACACTGCACAAAATCATTGAATCTTTTCTTAAAAAACCCTATTTTTAGTACACCCAAACTTCTAAGCTCCTATTTTCAAAAAATTTCAACCTTACTTCCCGAAAACTGGAACCTCACGAAACCCCATTTCCCGAAAATTGGAACCTCAAATACTGCACATAAATCGGGTTTGATTTTGCACAACAACTATTGTCCCCAAAACAAAATACAATACTAAACTAAACAATTAATTGATTGAACTAAAAGAGTACTTACTTGTTAATAGAAGATTTACTTTAAACTTTGAAGGCATATAGAGCTACTGAAGACAGAGGAAAAAAAGAGTTAAAAAGAGAGTTCATCCATTGAAGATGGAGAGATGAAGAAGAATGTGCTCACTTCATCGATCAGAGATGGAGAGGTTGAGAGCTCACTTCTCAGATGAGAGTTCCATTAGAGAGGTTGAGAGCTCACTTTCTTCAGATGAGAGCGTAAATGTCGAAATGAAATTTTGCCCTAGAACATATGACATAAATAAATTTTGCAACGGACGCTTAGCAACGGATTATAACATTCGTCGCTACCAAATAAATATATTTATATAGATTAAATTCTAGCGACGGATTTTTCCGTCACTATATAATATAATTTTATAAAAAATATATTTAAAAGTTTAGCGATGAATTTTTCGTCACTAATTCCGTCGCTAAATATTAATTAAATTTCTCACGATTAATTTGTTGTTAAATTCGTAGGAAATTTTGGGCGCCAAACTTTCGCGCTGATATTTAGCGACGTAAAAAATATTCCGTCGCGAATCCGTCACTATATCATAAGTCAAAAAAAATATTTGTAATTCTAGCAACAAAATGGTAATTCCGTTGCTAATCCGTCGTTATTTAGTGATGGAATATAATTCATTGCTAAAATCCGTCTCTAAACGCTATTTTTTTAGCAGTGTGCTAGGACTTGGTTTGACCAGTGGAAAAAGGATAGGGCTGAGGATGCACCGATTTTGAGCTGGGTTGTATTCTAGAGTGCTTTCTTGGGGCGTTTCTCCTCCCGTGAACTGAGAGAAGCCAAGGTATGTGAATTATTTACCTTTAAGCAGGAACCTATGAGTGTTCATGAGTACAGTTTGAAGTTCACCCAACTTTCCCGATATGCACCGGAGATGGTTGCTGATATGAGGAGCAGGATGAGTTTGTTTGTTGCTGGGTTGTCTCGTCTATCAAGTAAGAAGGACAAGGCAGCTATGCTAATAGGGGACATGGACATAGCGAGACTTATGGTTTATGTGCAGCAGGTTGAGGAAGAGAAGCTGATGGATAGAGAAGAATTCAGAAACAAGAAAGCTAACACAGGGAATGAGTCTGGGCAGCAAATGAGTAATGTGAACCGGTCTTCCTTTCAACATAAGCAAAAGGGACCTGATCCATTATCTTCTAGTTCACCTGCACCAAGGAACAAAGATGAGTATAATAGTCAGAATTCGCAGAATTTCAGAGCTAGACCTGTTCAGTCTCAGGGTAGTGTGGCACAATGAGGTAATTGGGCTCCTACATGTGCTAAGTGTGGTAGGAACCACCCAGGTGCTTGTCATGATGGCTCTACTAGATGTTTCAAGTGCGGTCAAGAGGGTCACTTCATGAAAAAGTGTCCTAAGAACAAGTAGGGCAATGGAAATAGGGGCAATAGAGCTGAATCTTCTTCAGTTGCTCCACCAGACATGGCTGCACCTAGAGGAGCTACTTAAGGGACTAGCAGAGGAGCAAACCGCCTATATGCTTTCACTAGTTGCCAAGAGCAAGAGAATTTTTCCAGATGTTGTCACTGGTATGATCAAAGTCTTTACTTTTGATGTTTATGCTTTGCTAGATCCAGGAGCGAGTCTATCTTTTGTGACTCCTTATGTTGCGATTAATTTTGATGTTCTTCCTGAGAAACTTTGTAAGCCCTTTAGTGTTTCTACGCCTGTTGGGGAGTCCATTTAGCTGAGAGAGTCTATCGTGATTATACCATTTTTGTCAATCACAAGAGGACCATGGCTGATTTAGTGGAGTTAGACATGGTAGATTTTGATGTCATTCTATGTATGGACTGACTTCATGCTTGTTATGCCTCAATTGATTATAGAACTCGAGTTGTTAAGTTCTAGTTTCCTAATGAGCAGTCTTCGAGTGGAGGAGTGAGTTTCCTGAGGTCTTTCCTGATGATCTACCAGGAGTCCCACTTGAGAGAGAAATAGACTTCGATATAGATGTCCTTCTCGATGCTCGTCCTATATCTATTCCACCATATAGAATGGCTCCAGTAGAGTTGAAAGAGCTAAAAGAACAATTGAGAGATCTCCTTGAGAAGAGTTTTATTCGACCAAGTGTCTCACCTTAGGGCGCTCCGGTCTTATTTGTGAGGAAGAAAGATGGTTCCCTTAGAATGTGTATAGATTACCGTCAGTTGAACAAGGTTACTATCCAGAATAAGTATCCTCTTCCAAAAATTGATGACATATTCGATCAGCTTCAGGGTGCCACTTGTTTTTCTAAGATAGACCTCAGATTTGGCTACCATCAGTTAAGAGTAAAGGAAAGTGATATTCCAAAGACATCTTTCAGGACTCGTTATGGTCATTATGAGTTTCTGGTCATGTCGTTCGGTTTAACTAATGCACCTGCAGCATTCATAGACCTTATGAATAGAGTATTCAAGCCTTATTTAGATATATTTGTTATCGTATTCATTGATGACATACAAATATATTCGAGGAATGAGGAAGATCATACTAGTTATCTCCGAGTAGTTCTCCAAACTCTCAAAGATAGTGAGTTATATGCTAAGTTTTCTAATTGTGAGTTTTGGCTTGAGTCGGTGGCATTCTTAGGCCACATTATTTTTGGAGATGGGATTAGAGTTGAAACTCAGAAAATAGAGGCAGTGCAGAATTGGCCCAGACCTACATCTCCAACTGATATTAGGAGTTTCTTAGTATTGGTGGGATATTATAGAAGGTTCGTAGAGGGGTTCTCATCCATTTCGTCCCCTTTGACCAAGTTGACTCAGAAAAGCTTTCAGGAATTGGAAACTAGGTTGACTACTGCCCAGTATTGACCTTACCAGAGGGTACGCAAAGATTTATTATATATTATGATGCGTCCAGAGTTGGTTTGGTTTGTGTGTTAATGTGGAATGGTAAAGTTATAGCTTATGCCTCCAGACAGCTGAAAGTTCACGAGAAAAATTACCCAATTCATGATCTAGAGTTGGTTGTTGTAGTGTTTGCTTTGAAAATATGGCGTAATTATCTTTATGGTGTTCATGTGGATGTGTTCACCGATCACAAGAGTCTTCAGTATGTGTTTAGTCAGAAAGAGCTTAATCTCAGACATAGGAGGTGGTTAGAGTTACTCAAGGATTATGACATGAGTATTCTATACCACCAGGTAAGGCTAATGTTATTGTTGATGCCTTAGAATTCACCCTACCTGTCGATGAAAAAATGGGATTTGAGAGGAGTTGAAAGCCACCTGACTCTAAGGAGAGGACCACCCGCTAGCAGATCAGACAAATTTGTATGGAATGTTCTACTCCTGCCTTGAATAGGTTGTCTATGGGTAGTACCACCCATGTTGAGGAAGAAAAGAGAGAGTTAGCGAAAGATGTGCACAGACTTGCACGATTAGGAGTTCGATTAATAGATTCCACATAAGGAGGAGTAGTGGTGATGAATAGGGCTGAATCATCATTAGTGTCAGAAGCTCATAGCTCTAGATATTCCATAGCTCTAGATATTCCATTAATCCAGGTTCCACAAAGATGTATCGTGATTTGAGGGAAGTATATTGGTGGAATAGTATGAAGAAAGGTATTGTTGAGTTCGTTGCTAAGTGCCCGAATTGTCAACAAGTTAAAGTAGAGCATCAAAGGCCCGGTGGTATGGCTCAGAATATAGAACTTCCAGAATGGAAGTGGGAGATGATCAATATGGATTTCATTACTGGGTTGCCACGGTCTCGCAGGCAACATGATTCTATTTGGGTGATTGTTGATAAAATATCAAAATCAGCCCACTTTTGCCTGTAAAGACTACCCATTCAGCAGAGGACTATGCCAAGTTATACATTCAAGATGTAGTAAGATTTCATGGGGTCCCTGTTTTGATTATATTAGATAAAGGTGCGCAATTTACTGCATAGTTTTGGAATATTTTCAGAAAGGCATGTGTTCAAAGGTGAACTTAAGTACTGCTTTCCATCCTCAGACAGATGGTCAAGCAGAGCGCACTATTCAGACTTTAGCGCACTATTCAGACTTTAGAAGATATGTTGAGACCCTGTGTGATTGATTTCAAAGGTAATTGGGATGATCACCTACTTCTCATCGAGTTCGCTTACAATAATAGTTACAACTCCAGCATCCAGATTGCTCCTTATGAAGCCCTTTATGGGAGGTGATGCAGATCTCCTATTGGATGGTTTGAAGTTGGTGAAGTTGGGTTAATAGGACCAGACTTAGTTCATCACGCTGTGGATAAAGTTAAGATTATCCAAGAAAGGTTGAAAACAACGCAGAGTCGTCAGAAATCCTACACTGATGTTAGGAGAAGGGACTTACAGTTTGAAGTAGATGATTGGGTATACTTGAAAGTTTCACCCATGAAGGGTGTAATGAGACTTGGTAAGAAGGGGAAGCTTAGTCCCCGGTATATTCGTCCTTACAGAATATCCAAAAGAAATGGTAATGTAGCTTATGAGTTGGAGCTACCACAAGAGTTAGCAGTGGTCCATCTGGTATTTCATATTTCCAAGTTGAAGAAGTGCATGGGTGATCCATCATTGATCATACCAATTGAAGATATTGGTATCAAGGATAGCTTGACTTATGAGGAGATTCCTGTTCAGATTTTAGACTGCCAGGTTCGCAAATTGAGAACCAATGAAGTAGCATCAATCAAGATTCTTTGGAGAAATTAGAACCAAGGAAGTAGCATCAATCAAGATTCTTTGGAGAAATCAGTTTGAGGAAGCTACTTGGGAAGCTGAGGAGGATATGAAGAAGAGATATCCACATCTCTTGGAGCCCAAAGAAATTCCAGATCAAGGTACTAATTCGCTTCTCAGTACTTTTTAATTGATATACTGAATGTGTTAGATTTGCTTGTTGGGTATTTGAACTGAATGTTAAATGTTACACCTTAGCATGCTAAGAGTAATCTCATTTGAGGACGAATGTTCCCAAGGGGGAGATATTGTAACACCTCTCTATTTGAAAGAACTAGAATTAGAAAGAAACCATTTTTGGAAATAAATAAATTGGAAAGTTTGACAAAGTTAAGCTAAGTATGAGTTTTAGATCAACTTCAAACGACCATAACTCCTAGATCAGGATGAGTTAGGTGGACTACAAGATATGTAGGACAGATCTTTAAATTATCTTTCCAACGCCGCCGAGTTTGCTCAATTTTGAGTTCATATGAGGGTGGTATACCCATTCGAAGTCTGGTTGTCTAGTTAAGGAAAGTCGAAACCGGATTTTAGAGGGGTATTTTGAACTTTTCATTACCCAATTAATTAAATCCATTTTTAGTAAATTATTTGGGGTCTAAATTGAGTTAGTTCAGTTTACGCTTTTGTAACGATCCTAAAAACGAACTAGTGAAACTAGAGCCTCACATGTGAGTTTGGAGTTGAGAACTTGAAGAAATGTTGAGAAATGACCGTGACGTCCGGAAACTAGTCATTTGAACTAGTGAGTTGTAAGGGTCAACTTTAAATGGTCATATCTTTTAGCTCAAAATGAATTAGGTGGACCTTTACCTATCCAATTAAAGGTCTCTGAGTCCTCTTTCCAAT
>JAJOOR010008925.1:0-27896 GCA_036250505.1 Solanum acaule | reverse complement strand
CCTCCTTCGAAGATGATGATTATTTAGGATAGCATCCAAAGCTTTAACAGTCTAAATGGCGAACCTCTGTATGAAACCTCGCTCAGATTTAAAAAACTGGTGCAACAATGCCCAACAAATGGTCTCCCTCACAATGTGCTCCTTCAATACTTCTACCAGAGTCTAGACTCAGTAAATAAGGGTGTAGTTGACCAACTCTCACCCAGAGGCTTAATGCAGCAACCATACGCAGTGGCAGCTCAATTCTTTGATTGTATGACAACCATCAACAGGGCATGGTACACGCGCGAAGATCAAGTCTCACCGGTCACATTTCAACTATATATGGAGCAGGTTGAAAAAGACAATGAGAGAGATCAAAATATGTCCAAGATCATGACACAACTTGAAATTCTATCCAAAAATGTCATGGGGGCCGGTACCCGTGATATAAATGATGTGGGGGTTGGGTGTGGAAATACTAATTAGGCAAGTTTTGACGCCTTGTATAACGAACTTCTTAGCAACCCAAGGTGGTGGATATCGATCAAATTACCCAATGCGGGGTGGAAATTGAGGGTGGGATAGAGGTGAAGGATGGAAGGATCGAGAATGGAGAGACTGAAATCCTAATTGGAAAGATAGATTTGTGCCTCCCTACGAACGCCAAAAGCCAAAGGACTCGGAGGGTAGTAGGTCTCAGGATATGCTTTCGCGCATCCTCACAAAGTTGAAGGGTCAGAAAAACTGTTGAGAGGAATGAAAGAGGATGTTTCCACCCTCGGCCAGACCGTTACCTCCCATTCTGTTTCAATAAAGCAATTGGAGACCCAAATGGGTCACATCTCGTCTCACCTAAATTCGAGATAGCAAGGGGGCTTGCCTAGTGATACTCTGGCTAAACCCAAGGGTAAGAGTTGAAGGTGGATTAACGTCATGCTATGACGTTAAGTAAGGCCCTGTTTGGGAGGCAACCCAAAACCCTTTATTGCTTTGTTTTACTTTGAGAAAATAATGGTGTGTAGTTTGTACAGGTTGAAGAAAGGGAGTAGAGTGAAATAATATATGGAGGCAAACAACAAGTCTAGTTGGCGGATCACCGACGATATCGGCGAGCACGACTCTTTCCACCGGGTGGTTGAAGGCAATGTCAGCTGATATTTTGTAAAACTTGGAGTGCAATAGAAAATTAATGGTGAATCGCCAACCATGTCGGCGATTGCAACATAGACCGCCGTTGAGATCCTCACATGAGCTACGAGTCCTGTTACATTCGGCGAAGAGACTAGATACTTGGCGTTTCTCCAAGTGAATGAGCGTACCCAATGTACATCTCCGAATGGGCAGAAACTGGACGGTTTCTGCAGGCCATTGGTTTAAATATTGTTTCGTTCGTTTTCTCTCATTTCTTCATCTTACCAAACTCACACCTGCACTTTAGTTTCCTATTTCTTGCAATCTAAATTATTATAAGTGTCCTTGAATGCTTGTTTTATCTTAATACCTGATTAAAATGCCGAAGTTTAAGATATTTGAAGTTTTAGTGGAAGCATGGACACTTAGTGGCAAAACGTAGCAAATATGGCTGAAAAGAATAAGTAATGGAATCCTGTGAATCGCCGAGTTTAACTTGGCAAGTCGCCGAAACGACATGAACCGCCCTTCGTTCCAGTACGCGACGCCTTAAAGGAAATGTATCAAAAGGCGAGGAAAGGAGCAGTTGGTGAGTCGCCGATCAGTTTCGCGAAGCAGTATTATAACGCCCAATGATCCAGAATGCCAGGATGCAAAAGGCAGGACACTGATGGCGATAAGCTGAATAAAAGGTGGATCACCGAGTTCATCGACGATCTCGACTATTGTTGTCGAACATTCCTATGTAGCACAATCTGTGAAAACTATAAATACTATTTAGCATTGTGGATATGAAAGAGGGAGAGTGAAACATTTTTAATATAGTATTTTCACTTTAGAACATATTCTTGCTGATATTTTTCTTTCAAGTTTGGAGAGGGTTTTGTGGAGACTTGAAGAAAGGAGTTCTTCTTCCCCAAGTTGGAAGTGGGTCTTCTCCATTCACTTTACTTTGCTTAATTCAAGGTTTAATTTCTTATACCCAGTTGATTTCATTTTCATGTTAGGTATAATTTCTTATTTCTTGATATGTGGGTTGATATTCTTGTTGGGTCTTGCTAGCTGAGAGGTTAGATTAATTGTAATGGTGATTTCACCTAGTGGTTGTGGTTTAATCTAAAGGGTTTGTAGTTGCAAATACAAAGCCACCCATGTGTTTTCGGCTTGCCCGAGAGGGAGGTCGCGAAACCAAAACCACTAGACTTATGGCCTAAGGAGTGGTTCGACATGAGGTTCAATCCCCTGAGAGGGTGAGCCCTAGTCCCATATCCTAACACTCAACTCGAGAGAGTGAGTGGGGTAAGGCATAGGCTGGTCTACATTCGGCAAATGGGTTTCTGAGAGGAACGCATTTGACACGAGGTAAGTGGCCCGAGAGGAAACATATTTCCATTTAAAGCTAAGCCTAGTCACTATTATTTCGCAAAT
Organism: Solanum acaule; assembly: GCA_036250505.1. Classification (NCBI taxonomy): domain Eukaryota; kingdom Viridiplantae; phylum Streptophyta; class Magnoliopsida; order Solanales; family Solanaceae; genus Solanum; species Solanum acaule. Next base: position 25,355 of record JAJOOR010008925.1, on the reverse strand, counting down.
CTCCAATCAAAAGCATGTACCCAACAATTTATCTCAACTTGTATTGAGGTCACATCCCAAGAACCTTTCCCCTTACTTGATTTTCTTATTTATATTGTTGTTTTAGTACTAGTTACAAAACCCAGTTTGATATTTGACACTTTGGTGTCACCCCCTCTAATTTACAATGTCTTTTATCCCAAATGTCTTTAAGCACGACTAATTTGAATGAAATTCTATGTGGTTATTAATTCTCAAAAACTGCTCCATAGGGACATGATCCCAACCCTCGGTTGGGTTATTATCTTATCGATGATCATTGACACTCATATCGTAGGATAGTGTCGTTGGTCACAATAACCATAAAAAAAAATGGCGCTGCTGCCGTGGAGTGGTGTTGTTTGAGAATTCGTAGTTATTCATAATTTTTATTATTCTTATTCGTAGTTTACTAACTTACCTTTTAGTTGTGTTTTAGTTATTGTGGAAACATTGCAGAAAGCGTGAGTGTCAACGGTAGTAACAGAAGCCAGGTGGGTCATCAGGATAACGTCAGAAATCTCCATGATGTCCAAGAACCCAATCTCAATGACCCACATCTCATGGGAGGTGTTTGAGCTATTCGTCTGCCCCCAGCAGAGGGAAACGCAATGTTCCACATTACAAGCACCATGTTGCAACTTGTGCAACTAAAGGGCCTTTTTAGCGGACTAGCTCATGAAGACCCAAACGAGCATCTTCGAAACTTCATAGACGTGTGTGGTGCATTCTCAATAAAAAACGTCTCTCAGTAATCAGTACAATTGAGGTTATTTCCTTTCTTATTAATGGGTGAGGCGTGATAGTGGTTAGCCGAGTTGCCACGCAACTCAATCACTTCATGGAAGGAGTTGGTGAATGCATTCAATGTGACATTTTTCCCTCCTTCGAAGATGATGATTATTTAGGATAGCATCCAAAGCTTTAACAGTCTAAATGGCGAACCTCTGTATGAAACCTCGCTCAGATTTAAAAAACTGGTGCAACAATGCCCAACAAATGGTCTCCCTCACAATGTGCTCCTTCAATACTTCTACCAGAGTCTAGACTCAGTAAATAAGGGTGTAGTTGACCAACTCTCACCCAGAGGCTTAATGCAGCAACCATACGCAGTGGCAGCTCAATTCTTTGATTGTATGACAACCATCAACAGGGCATGGTACACGCGCGAAGATCAAGTCTCACCGGTCACATTTCAACTATATATGGAGCAGGTTGAAAAAGACAATGAGAGAGATCAAAATATGTCCAAGATCATGACACAACTTGAAATTCTATCCAAAAATGTCATGGGGGCCGGTACCCGTGATATAAATGATGTGGGGGTTGGGTGTGGAAATACTAATTAGGCAAGTTTTGACGCCTTGTATAACAAACTTCTTAGCAACCCAAGGTGGTGGATATCGATCAAATTACCCAACATGGGGTGGAAATTGAGGGTGGGCTAGAGGTGAAGGATGGAAGGATCGAGAATGGAGAGACCGAAATCCTAATTGGAAAGATAGATTTGTGCCTCCCTACGAATGCCAAAAGCCAAAGGACTCGGAGGGTAGTAGGTCTCAGGATATGCTTTCGCGCATCCTCACAAAGTTGAAGGGTCAGAAAAACTGTTGAGAGGCATGAAAGAGGATGTTTCCACCCTCAGCCAGACCGTTACCTCCCATTCTATTTCAGTAAAGCAATTGGAGACCCAAATGGGTCACATCTCGTCTCACCTAAATTCGAGATAGCAAGGGGGCTTGCCTAGTGATACTATGGCTAAACCCAAGGGTAAGAGTTGAAGGTGGATTAACGTCATGCTATGACGTTAAGTAAGGCACTGTTTGGGAGGCAACCCAAAACCCTTTATTGCTTTGTTTTACTTTGAGAAAATAATGGTGTGTAGTTTGTACAGGTTGAAGAAAGGGAGTAGAGTGAAATAATATATGGAGGCAAACAACAAGTCTAGTTGGCGGATCACCGATGATATCGGCGAGCACGACTCTTTCCACCGGGTGGTTGAAGGCAATGTCAGCTGAGATTTTCTAAAACTTGGCGTCCAATAGAAAATTAATGGCGAATCGCCAACCATGTCGGCGATTGCAACATAGATCGCCGTTGAGATCCTCACATGAGCTGTGAGTCATGTTACATTCGGCGAAGAGACTAGACACTTGGCATTTCTCCGAGTGAATAAGCGTACCCAATGTACATCTCCGAATGGGCAAAAACAGGACGGTTTCTGCAGGCCATTGGTTTAAATATTGTTTCGTTCGTTTTCTCTCATTTCTTCATCTTACCAAACTCACACCTGCACTTTAGTTTCCTATTTCTTGCAATCTAAATTATTATAAGTGTCCTTGAATGCTTGTTTTATCTTAATACCTGATTAAAATGCCGAAGTTTAATATATTTGAAGTTTTAGTGGAAGCATGGACACTTAGTGGCAAAACGTAGCAAATATGGACGAAAAGAACAAGTAATGGAATCCTGTGAATCGCCGATTTTAACTTGGCAAGTCGCCGAAACGACATGAACCGCCCTTCGTTCCAGTACGCGACGCCTTAAAGGAAATGTATCAAAAGGCATGAAAGGAGCAGTTGGCGAGTCGCCGATCAGTTCCGCGAAGCAGTACTATAACGCCCAATGATCCAGAATGCCAGGATGCAAAAGGCAGGACACTGATGGCGATGAGCTGAATAAAAGGTGGATCACCGAGTTCATCGGCGATCTCGACTATTGTTGTCGAACATTCCTCTGTAGCACAATCTGTGAAAACTATAAATACTATTTAGCATTGTGGATATGAAGGAGGGAGAGTGAAACATTTTTAATATAGTATTTTCACTTTAGAGCATATTCTAGCTGATATTTTTCTTTCAAGTTTGGAGAGGGTTTTGTGGAGACTTGAAGAAAGGAGTTCTTCTTCCCCAACTTGGAAGTGGGTCTTCTCCATTCACTTTACTTTGCTTAATTCAAGGTTTAATTTCTTATACCCAGTTGATTTCATTATTATGTTAGGTATAATTTATTATTTCTTGATCTGTGGGTTGATATTCTTGTTGGGTCTTGCTTGCTGATAGGTTATATTTATTGTAATGGTGATTTCACCTAGTGGTTGTGGTTTAATCTAAAGGGTTTGTAGTTCCAAATACAAAGCCACCCATGTGTTTTCGGCTTGCCCGAGAGGGAGGCTACGAAACCAAAACCACTAAACTTATGGCCTAAGGAGTGGGTTGACATGAGGTTAAGACCCCGAGAGGGTGAGCCCTAGTCCCATATCCTAACATTCAACTCGAGAGAGTGAGTGGGGTAAGGCGTAGGCTGGTCTACATGCGGGAAATGGGTGTCCGAGAGGAACGCATTTGAAACGAGGTAAGTGGCCCGAGAGGGAACTTATTTCCATTTAAAGCTTAGTCTAGTCACTATTATTTCGCAAATCTCCAATCGAAAGCATGTACCCAACAATTTATCTCAACTTGTATTGCAGTCATATCCCAAGAACCTTTCCCCTAACTTGATTTTCTTATTTATATTGTTGTTTTAGTACTAGTTACAAAACCCAGTTTGATATTTGACACTTTGTTGTCACCCCCTCTAATTTACAATGTCTTTTATCGCGAATGTCTTTAACCACGACTAATTTGGATGAAATTCTAATTGGTTATTAATTCTCAAAAACCGTTCCCTTGGGACATGATCCCAACCCTCGATTGGGTTACTATATTATCGACGATCATAGATACGCATATCGTAGGATAGTGTCGTAGGTCACTATAAGCATCAGCTATCTAATTTAAGAAAACATGTTGCAGATTTTGGAACTTAATGTCTGTCGAGAAACAATTTTTGGACATGAAATGATATAAGGCATTTATGGTGGCCAGAAGAAGCGTCTCCCCACAGGTTTATTTCCATCTTCCTACATTCTGTATTATTGCCATAGAACTCTTTCAGATGAAAAATTAAAATACTTCTAAAACAAAAATGCAATGAGATAATAATTAAATTTGATCTTGATATAGGGGAGATGATTGTTGGATTCGACAAAAACACTATTCATGCACGAGATATCTACTGGACTAGACAACTCAATGATATGTTAGATAGTAAATTGTTTACAATAGATGGTATATCTCACTGATGTCACCATCTTGATGTCTCTCCTTCAAAATTCTCCTGAGACATTTGATCTCTTTGACGGGATTATTCTCTTATCAGAATTAGAGATTGTTTATCGAGGCCCTCGTGAACATGTCCTCTAGTTCTTTGAAAGCTGTGGTCTTAAATGTCCAAAGAGAAAAGTTGTAACTGACTTCTTGCAAGAGGTAATCCTTGAATTGGAATATCAATTTACATTTCTACGCAAGCCCCAGGTGTCGATACATATGAAAAGTAAACTTGGTAAAAATATGTAAGAATCTAACGTTTAAACCTTCGAATAAGTCACATCAAGAAAGGACCAAGAAATTACTGGGAAGATAGAAGCAAGCCATACAAATACATTTCAGTAACTGAATTTGGAAAAAGATACAAGCACTTCCACATTGGCTTACAGATAAGAAATGAATTCTCAATTCCTTTTGAAAGATCAAGAAGTCACAATGTAGCTCTAGTGTTTAAAAAGTACACAGTTTCAACACTGGAGCTATTAAAGTCCAACTTCGACAAGGAATGGCTTTTGATCAAGAGAAACTCTTTTGTCTATATTTTAAAGAATGTCCAAAAATCATTGATGTGATTAATGCATCAACCGTATTCTTGAGGAGTAACATACACACTACTATTGGAGATGATAGTTATATCTATATTGGTGCACTAGTATTTGGAATGATCATTAATATGTTCAACGGTTATTCTGAACTCTCACTTACCATACAAAGACTTCACGTGTTCTACAAGCATAGGGACAACTGATAAGTCATGAATTTTGACTCATTTAGGACTTGTTATTCAATGATATAGTGTCCTCAATGCCTATTTTTTGTTCAAACTGATGTTAATTTATTTATGTGCAGCAATGAAGCTTAAGAACAAGGAAATAATATTATGATGCGAAAAAAAAAGCAAACAATATGAAAAAGCTAAAGAAAAGAGAAGCTGGAGCTCACAAAAAGCAACTCAGTGAGTTGCCCAGTGAGCCTCTAGCTCACCAAATTTTCCAGCGAAGAAGCCCATGAACTAAGCCAACTCGGCGAGTGAAAAGACATATGTAAGATGTGCCAAATGGAACAGTGATCGCAAAGCAACACCCAAATCTTCCAGAATAATTTGATGCAGAAATTAACCCAGAAAGCAAGATGAGGGCCTGTTAGTGCATTTCCAAGTCGATCGGTGAACCCGACTAACATCGCCTAGTGAGCCCGCATTTTGACATTTTGGGAAGTTTTTGGAAACGTATAAATTGGTTTTTGAAGAGAAAAAGGAACTTTTACGCAATGTATTACACAGTATTGGGAGCTTTTCATATACTTTGACATTATTGAATACTCTTGGAGAGGTTTTTAAACTAAGATTGTTGAGGATTTGAGAGTTTAGTCTTAATTTCAGCATTTAAGCTTGGGAGATTTTGTCAATTCGATTGAACATCATTTTGGTAATGATTTCTTGCTTTTTGCTATGTTAGGCTAAACCACATTTCCTTAGGGGGGTGATTATGTAATTGAATGCATAAATTAGCTTATGGTATTGTTAATTGCTATAATTAATGTTGTTTTGAAAAATGAGTTCAATCATTTATTTATGTTTCAATCTATTAACTGAAGTTGCAAATTTAGTTCTAGTTTTAGCTTTCAATGTTTGCTTGCGAAAGATGCATAGAGTCGAATAAATGTTTGATAATTGTATTGGTATATGTCTTTACAACCCATCTTGAGAACATGGGTTAAGTTAAGGAATTGGGTTGTTTTGTGTTGCAAAACTTGTTGAAGTTCGAGAGAACTCACTCGAAGCATAATAGATGATTGAAAGATAACTATTATATTCAAAACTCATCCTACCCATTGAGATTAAACAACTTAAAGCAATTGAAAATTACCAATTAAGTGAAATTAGTGTTCAATTATTCACACACCCGTAAGGCCCTCTTATAGTTGTTCAAACTCCATGTTTGTTGTTTTTGTTAGCAATTGGTTACCAAACTCTCATGATATTGATAATCTAAACCTTTTGATTTATATTATGTTACGTGTTATTTACTTCCACTGTACAAGAAACTAGAACAATTAAATACTTTGTACTTGAATTCTTTACCGTATCACTCCTTGCGGGATCGACCCCAACTCATCATTGGGTTTATATTTGTTAGCGACCATCTACACTTTGAATTATAAAAGGTGTAGTTGAGCATTGTCCAAAATGGCGCCGCTGCTGGGGAGTGGTGTCTATAATTCTTTTATTGAAGTGTTTTTTGTGGACTAATATATTTGTAGTATATTTTTCTTATTGTGTTTTTGTTGTTTGCTTTCAATATGTGAGGAAATGAGTTTGAATGGGAGCAATGCGAGTCATCTTGGACAAAATGATGACATCATAAACTTGATTGATGTCCATGCGTATCAAATAGGAAGAGCTAGTGCTATTTGATTTCCCACAATTATGGTTAGCGCTATTTTTCATGTGTCTGGGACTATTCTTCAGCTAATATAAATGAAAGGTTTCTTCGTGGGACTTGTTCATGAGGACCCTCATGATCACATCTGTAATTTTGTGGATCTATGTGGACCGTTCTCCTTTAAGAATATCTCTCAAGAGTCAATCCAACTTTGTTTGTTTCCCTTCTCTTTGGTAGGGAAGTAACGAAGTGGTTGGCTGAGCTACTAATAGACTCTATTACTTCTTGGGAGGAACTCACAGAAGTATTTTATGAAAGAATACACACGGAAATTGGCCAGCCCTCATTCTCTTGGGATGCAACCTTACCCCCTCGTAATTCATTCTACCGTACTCTAGATCCCCACGCATCTGAAGGGTGGACTGACTGCACTGATTGGATTGTTTTCCTCGTCTAAGAACCGGAAGCAGTCAATCTTTCCTCTCTCGAAGATGGTGAAGTTGAGGGATATCATTCAAAATTTTAAGTGGACTGATTGTGAACCGATTCAATAAACGTGGTTTAAAGCTACTTCTCAAATGTCCTACTCATGGATTACCGAATAATGTGTTCTTGTGATATTTCTACCGAAGTCTTGACACTGTCAACAAAGGTGTTGCCGATCAACTTATTAGGAGTGGTATTATGAGAAAAACATTTGACGTGGGTGTTGCCGATCACCTTATTAGGGGTGGAATCAAACCAAACGGGGGGTTTTAATCCGAGCAATCTAAGTTTGTGCAGGAATCAAGGTTGGAACAATAATCGTGATGGTAATTGGAGAGATCAGGATCGAGATTGGCATGATAGGTGTGGAAATTGGAGAGATAAGGATGGTGAAAGAGATCGACATGTGCCTCCTCACGAACGGTCAAAACCGAAAGAACCAAATGCTGACCCCGAAAGCTTTAGCACCAAGGATATGGTTGTCCGCATCCTAAACAAGGTAGAAGGAACAAGTAAGGTACTCAAGGAGATGAAGGCTGACCTCTCTTGTTGAATAAAACAATGACCTCTCACTCGGTTTCCATAAAGTAACTTGAGACGCAAATAGTGCAAATTTTGACTCAAATACAAGACCAAAAGGGGGTCTCCCAAGTGATACCTTAGCCAACCCGAATAATGATGCTGCCTAATGCATGTTGATTATGACCCGAAGGGGTAGGGTTGTGGGAAGTGATGTGCCGAATGATGCGAATGCAAGTTAAAGCAAGGAGAGAGCTATTGTTGGTAAGAGTGATGAACTTGCTGAGGAATTACTCTACAAAGTTCCAAGTGAAGTTGTTAATGCATCGAAAGATGTGGATTCTACTGAGGCTCAAAAGTTAGATGAGCGGGTTTTTCCTTCCTCGGTACCCACAAAGTCGTTGCCCAAAGTTACTCCACCATTTCCTCAAAGGCTGAAGAACATGGATGAAGATGCGAAGTTCCAAAAATTTATCTCCGCCTTCAAAGCTCTTTCTATTAACATTACTTTGGTGGAGGCATTGTTAGAGATTCCTAGTTATGCATAGTTTATGAAATAGTTGGTTACTAAGAAGAGGAGTATGGATTTTGGGACGATCGAAGTATCCCATAGTTGTAGTGCAATTATGACAAGCAACATGGTTGTCAAGAAAGATAACCAAACGACATTATTATCCCTTGCACTATAGGGGTGTTTCAATTCGCTAAAGTATTGTTTGATTTGGGGGAAAGTATAAATTTGTTTCCCCATGCCATTTTCAAGCAACTTGGGCTAGGTTAGCATAAGGCAACAACTATGTGTTTTCTCATGGACAACTGATCTATCAAGCGTCCTATTGGTGTTCTTTATGACATTTTGGTGAAGGTGGATAAGTTTATATTTCCGGCCGATTTTGTGATCCTCGATTGCGAGATTGATGCCGAGGTTACTATCATTCTTGGTAGGACGTTCTTCGCTACAAAAAGAGCCCTTGTTAATGTGGAAAGTGGTGAGCTGAAATTTCGGGTAAATAATGAGGAAGTCACATTCAATGTTTGTAAATCAATGAAGCAACCAAATAAAATCCATGTGGTATCACTCATTGAAGTGATTGATAAAGCGGTTGTTGGAGTGGTGTGTTTAGATGATGCTTGATTGCATATGCTTGTCCTTCCACAATGTTTACTATGGCGCTTCATGGAGGAAACCCAAGTATTTCTTTTTTGTTATTTGAATAACATTTGTTGGATGTGCAGGTTGAAGTTCATATCTTGGAAAGAAAGCAAATGGGTGATGAGTGCGATATTTTGACTCATTTAGGGATTTGTTTTCATAGTTTAAGTGACCTCAAATTCCTAATTTATGCTCTAAACTGATATTGATGAAGTGATTTGTGGCCAGGAAAACAAAAGAGAAATGAAAGAACAACAAAGCTGAAGATCGCCGATCCCACTCGGTGATCCTCCGAAAGGCCTTTTCACCCGTCAAAAGTTACAATATGCCACACCTGAGAGGAGAGAAATTAGGCGAAGGATAAGCCCTATCGGCGATGCTCCGATTGGATCGGCAAAGAGGAGTTAGTCCGCCGAGTTTTACATAACAATCAATGTGGATGGAAGCAAAATGGTGATCCAAAGGAGTAAACAGCGCATCGCCGAATCAATCGGCGACCCCGACATAGACCGCCTAAACTCACAGTGCATATTAGTTGAAAACTCAAGATAAAAAGGAGATGGACAGGGTTGATTGGAGAATCGTCGAACTGTTGGTGAAGCACGACTTACCTTGTCGATTTGCCCCAAAGGCCAAATTTTGAAAGGGTATGATGCATTAGGTGTTTTTTTAGATGGGCACAAAGTTGGCTGAAGGCTTATAAGGAGAATTATTCTTGGGATGAGATTCCCTATAGAGGTATATAAATCAGAATCTTGTGGTTTATATAAGTATAAATATCTCATTTTAGCATCTTGTGATTTAGAGATTAGGCTTGAACATAGGAAGAGCAGAAAATTTATCTTAGACCTGGGTAAGAGTGGTTATAAATCCTTGTAGGAGTTACGAGTTGCAGCTAATGAAGTTCGGTATTCTTAAAGAAGGGAATGGTTTAGAGGTATTTCTAGGTTTCAAAGCTAGCAATTGTATTGCTTAAGGCATAATAGTCTTATTCTTACTTCATGCCCAGATTCCTTTGATTCATGTAAGATAACGTCAAATAGAGTGTTACTATATTCAAAACAATATCTTTCTTGACTTATCTGCTATAGACAGTTACAAACCCTTAGTATCAATGAGTTCCACCTATGTTAGTAGAAAAATTCAGAAGCCAGAAATATAGTAAGAGTAATTATTTTCCCTTCCATCCTTAGTTAAACCATCATTCGAGGACTAACGATCCCATTGGGGAGATATTGTAACTCCCCAAAAATTTCTAAGTTATGACTCGAACCATTCTTCATTTGAGAATAAGATTAGACCGGGTGATTCTTAAATTGCCCATATGTTTAAAGTTCAATTATTTAGTGTGAGAATTAATTTGGATATGAATTAAGGTCACTAGAATCCCCTAGCACAAAGTTGAGTTGAAAGCTTCCATACCGATTATGTTTTGATGTAAGACTCTACTTTGGTCAACTTTGAACAACCGTATCTCTTAAAATATAAAGAGTTATGTATCCCATAACCTATCAAATTAAAGGTATCCAAATCTTCTTTCAAACGCCACTTATTTCGCAACAATCTGAGTTTCGAGTAAAACGTTATGACCATTTTGGTAACCTAATACAATGCAATGATGATTTACACGGTGAGAAAACATTAAAAAGGGTCGTTTTTGTCTTTTACCTCTAAGAAAATCCTAAACGAATTTCTTGAATAATTAAAGGCTCAAACCAATCAGATGGTTATTTCTTAATCCAACTGTCTCTCCTCTCTCAAACCCTAAGGCAAAACCTTAAGGAAAAATCAATGTAGAAGACTTCCATTCAAGATTCTTTCAATCTTTTTCAAGATTCTTCTCCAAGGGTTTCAAGACTTCTAATCAAGTTTTTCTTCAAGATTCTTCAAGAAACTTGTTCTTCCACGTATGTAAGACTATCAAAGTGTTGGACTAGTTCGTCCTCACACCCTACATCTATTTTCAAATCAATAAAAGAGTAATCTAGGTTCTATCATTAGATTTGAGTATTCTTGAGATAAGTTGATTTTGAGTTCTTGAATTCCTTTTTCTTCTTGAAATTCTATTCCTAATTATTGAATTTCTATATGTTCTGCATTGATATTTTTGAGTTGAGTCATTCTTGTCTATATTTCAACATGAACCCTATGCATTGAGTATTGTTGAAATGAGTAGTACTGCTGAGTTCTACGTTCTTGATTTCTGAGTATTGAGTTTTACCAATTGTTATTGAGATCGTTGAGTTGATTTGTTCATGTCTATATTTCACCACGAACCCTATTTTGAATTATAATTTTTGAAAATCTTTTTAAGCAAATATTTTTGTCTTAAACTGATTTTATGAGAAAACAAAGATGAGTTTTGAGAAAGAGTTTTAAAATGTGATTAGTATGATAATCGAGTATGTTATCAATATATAAGATATATGGTATCTAGATATGCCATTAATGTTTATGCAGTATTACTTCCCGAGGCATTAATGATCTGATCACAATATGATATTTGATATAGTTTTGAGAAAGAGTTTTTAGATATGAGTTGAGTTAGAGTATAACAGAACTAATTATTCCAAAATGTATCAGTTTTTATATTTAGAAAAGGGAACTTTGATTTGTAAATCAGTTAACGAGTTCAGAGATATTTCAGAGCAGTTACCTCTTCTAAGAGGTAATTTTGAGTAATTACCTTAAAACACAGAAAGAGTATGTTTTATACATTTGAGCATGAGTATATTATTGGGAGCAGTATTGAACATCGATATGGGGATGAGTTCAGACAACTCAAAATCCTTATAAACCATGTCTACAAACACGGGTAAAGGATTATACTTTTTAGATGAATCGTTATTGCTTAGTGGATCCACTTAGTTGAGGTGTTCTATACACCGGCAAGGTATATCACATTTCTACCGCGTAACATCCCGAAATCAAGATACCTATAAAAGAAAGTCAAGTGGGAGGTCACCAGCCCTCCACAGAGCCAAGGCACCCTTCATGGAACCCCTCACGGGCCGTGAAGGGAACCACGACTCGTGGTGATGCTCGTGAAACCCTCCAGTGGTTAGCCAAGATGGGCTATCCTCCCACGAGCCCTTAGACGCCTCATGAAGGGCACCACGACTTTTGAGGGTGATCATAAAGGAGTAGGCAGTGTGCTCCCCAAGGCAGCCTCCTCCCACGAGCCCCCAGATGGCTCGTGAAGAGGCAGATGACTTCTCAAGGTGGGCGTGGAGGGGCAAGGCCACAAAGAGATTTTCCCCAGTCCACTGGTGAAGTACCATGGCTACCACCGCGTCCCGTGAGGTCCTTGACGGCTCGTGTAGGACTCCATCTGGAGGTTTGCTTCAGCTATAAGTTAAGGGCAGTTGGGTTTTTTCCTAATTATTTTATCTCAATACTATGTTGTTTTTCCCTTTCCTAGAACCCCTATATAAGTGATTTTAACCCCAAAACTTACCCATTCAAGTCATTCTCTTACATTTACCAAAGAAGATCAAGTTCTTCCTCTCTAAAACATTTTTGTCTCTAGAAACTTGATTAAGAAGGGTTCAACCTAGCATTTCAAGGCAAGTCTTCAATTCTACCATTGAAGGCAAACTTTTGGAATTAAGGTATGATATTTTTCATCCATGGATTCCTTCCATTCATGGAGTTCCCAAATTCTCTCATTTTCAAAGTCTAGAATTCCCCAATTGAGTTAGAGTTTTCTTCTATGTTATGGGTTCTCCAAATTATTGATCTAATTAATTGATCTATGATCTATGATGCATGAATTACGCTAATCCCATGATTTCGTGATGATTACCCATGAAACCATGTAATCCCCATGTTTTCCAAGTTATGAGCATATAATGTGGGTCTTGGATTATGAAACAAGATTGTATGAAATCAATCATAAATTGATAGGATTACATGAATTTATGATGAATTTCTATGAACCCATGTCTAACCCATGTTTTCTAGATGTTGATGATTGAAAGTGGGTTTTGAACCTTGCAAGGTGAATTATTGAATTATGCATGTTCTTATGAAATTATGTAACTGTTTTAAGGATGCTTTGAGAGTGAAGAATCAATGATGATGTTGTTGTTGTGTTGTTGAAAGGATTTCTTATATACATATGTGAGTATGATTGTTAAAAGTTTTCTCACATAGTAAGGATTCTAAGGTTGAAGAAGATAAGGAGCTATCCTAATGAAACATAGCTTAGATTGGTTATTGAATGATACCTTTCCATAGATGACTTAAACCTTGCTTGGATTGGCAATATGATGTGCCCTTCCATGGATAATAAGAACAAGTAAGAAGATGACTATTTCGTAGGATTTATGCTTAGCACCGAGAGGATATTGAGATGGAAGCTCTCCCGTGAGTAGAGGTCGGGTTTCTAGAACCAATCTCCTTATCCCTTACCTATGTGCCCCTATAGGATGATTGTATAGATATACATTAACTAATAGATCCACCTAAGTTAGAAGTTCATGGTACTTACCTTGGCATGTAGGACAACCATTTTTCAGTGTGGGAGACACTGCGGGATCATGTTATAGCTCACATGGTCTCTTAGTCAGTCAAGACTACTTCCCATAATAATAATGAACTATGGTTACTTCAAGAAGTATCTCATATATGTTCAAAGGTTTTAAAGATGTTAGCTTGCATTGACCATGTATTACGACTAATGTTTTCTAACCCTTTTATATCATGTTCTAGTTTGGTCATTGCATGTCTTCAAATGTCCTATTTTAGCATGATTTAAAGTTTATATGCATGACTATCATACATGGTACATTTTTTGTACTAACACTTAATCTTGCCTACATATCCCGAAAACTAGGGTCCAATAGTCAGGGTACTCAATTTTGTGGCTAGAAGTTGACTTGAGAGATTTCGAGCTTTGGTGAGTCCTCATGCTTTGAGGATGGATTTTTTTCATTGTTTCAGGTTTTCTTTCTTGCTTTCAGTTTTGAACATGATGTATGGGCCTTCTCTAATTTCATTCCTATGTACTAGATGGCTAAAGAGACAAGTGTTTAGAATTCCGCTTTACTTTTATAAAACTTTTGGGAGTTGAAATGTTCTTCTTTTATCTCTTTTGTTCTATTTCTTATGTTATAAATGCCAAGTGGCTTGTGTGGGGTATTTCGGGGTCCTATATGCCATGTTACGCCTAGGAGGTATCTTGGGTCATGACAAATTTGGTAATTAGAGGACAAGGTTTACAAAGGTCCTAGTATGTCTCATAAGCCACATCAAGTAGAGTCAGGTTCATAAGTGTGAAGCGCACCATATTATGAATGAGAGGCTACAAGATGTTTAGGAAACTTCACTTCTTCATTACTCTAAAGTCATGCGATAGAGTTTAACTCTAGAAGGTCTCTCTCCTTATCCTTATCCGATGCTCTATAGGATATCGCTACTCAAAAAGCTTATGCTAGAAGGAATGCGATGGAGAATGTAGAACAAGAAGCTCCTCCTCAAGATCCTCAAGCTTTGGTCGACCCTTTGGCCGAGCAAGTGACTAATGCAGAGTTTAGGGCTGCTTTTCAAGTATTGGCTCAAGCCATGACGGCCCAAGACAATAGGGAGGTTGCGGTTCTCATGAACCTAAATGTGGGTATGGCGGCATCTAGAGTGAGGGACTTCACCAGAATCAATCCTCTGGAGTTTCATGGTTCTAAGGTTGAGGGAGATCCTCAAGAGTTCATTGATGAGGTCTACAAGGTTATGATGATCTTGGGAGTGACGCCAGTAGAAAAGTTAGAGTTGGCCGCTTATCAACTTAAGGGTGTTGCTCAAATTTGGTTCGATCAATGGAAAGAAGGTAGATCAAAAGATGTGAGTCCACTTGATTGGGAGAAGTTTAAAGTTGCTTTCCTTGATAGTTTCTTTATCCTTGAAATAAGGGAGAAAAAGGTGGTTGCAGTTCCTCAACCTTCGTCAAGGAAGTATGAGTGTGAAGGAATATGCTTTGAAGTTCACACAATTATATAAAGATGTTCCTACAATTGTTGCCGATTGTAGGGCAAGGATGAGTAAGTTCATTTTGGTTTTGTTCGAAATGGTGGTTAAAGAATGTCATACCGCCATGCTTGTTAATGAGATGGATATTTATCATGTTATGGTTCATTCTGAACAAATCAAAGAGGAGAAACTTAAGGAAAAGTCTACGGAGACAAACAGGGCTAAAATCTGTGATGCTAATTTCTCTCAAGCAAGGTCCAATGGACATGGTCATCCTTGATTTTAACAAAAGTTTTCCGGTCAAGGTTCCTCCAATGCTCCTCCAAGGTTTTATAAAGAGAGGGTCTCTAAACCTAAGCCTCAAGGAGGGGATGGTAGTGGATCTTCATTACCTATGTCTACTTGTTCTAGGTGTGGAAAGATGCACGAGGGTAAGTGCCTAATCGGCACGGATGGTTACTTCGGTTGTTGTATAAGTGGTCATAAGATGAGGGATTTCCAGATGCTTACGGCTAAAGGAAGAGAGGGCAAGAAAGATCCTCCTAGTGGTTCTGGTTCTAATGCTCCCAAGAAAACAAATTCTATGCACTTCAGACTTGTGGTGAACAAGAGGGTTCTCCCGATGTCGTTATCGGTATGTTGAAAGTTTTCCAACTTGATGTTTATGCTTTACTTGATCCCGGTGCTACCTTGTCTTCTGTGATGCCTTATGTTGCTATGATGTTTGATGTTCTTTTGGATGTGTTGTTAGATCTCTTTTCTGTCTCTACCCCTATTGGTGATTCTATTGAGGCTAAGAAGGTCTATAGAAAGTGTCTCATCTCCTTGTCCCATAGAGTTACTTTTGTTGACTTGGTAGAGCTTGATATTCTATATTTTGATGTTATCCTTGGTATGGATTGGCTGCACTCATGTTATGCTTCTGTTGATTGTAGAACTCGTGTAGTCAAGTTTCAATTTCCGAATGAGCATGTCTTAGAGTGGAAAAGGGGAAATTATGTGCCTAAGGGTTTGTTTATCTCTTGTTTTTAAGCTAGAAAGATGAATGATAAGGGTTGCGTATACCATCTACTTAGGCTGAGGCATGTGGATTTGTCACGACGTAGGGGTACCCCCTAGATATAACATGACGTATTGAACCCCGAAGGACTTCATACAAGCCACTTAGTCCTCATAACATTAGAAATAAAACAATAAGAGTAAAATAGTCCAAGTCCAAAACATTTTATAATGCAAAACGAGAGTCTAATAATCTTGTCTCATTATAGCCATCTAATATAATAGAAGAAATTGGGCCTAGCCCATACATCATGTCCAAAAGAGAAAATATATGAAAGAAATTATATAATAAGAGTCTGTCCTCGAAGCATGAGGACTCACCAAAGATCGGGGATAAATAAAATTTCCAACTAGCCATGAAACTGACCAGCCTAAATATGAGACATTACATTTGGAAAAAAATATAGGCAAGAGTATGTGTTAGTACAAAACAATGTACTAAGTATGATATCCATGCATAAAACATGTAAAACATGCTAAAACAGACATTTCATTTCATGATATGCATTTGACCAAGCTAAACCATCATATGAAAGAGTTATAAAACACAAGTCATAAAGCATGGTCGATGCAAGTTAACTTCATCTTTAAAACCTTTGAACTCATACTTGATATTCCTTGAGTAACCTTAGCTCAATATTACTGGTGGGGAAGTAGCCATAACCGACAAGAAACCATGTGAGGTATAACATGATCCCCCGGTGTCTTCCACACCAAAAAGAGTGGTTCTAGTTGCCTAAGGTAGAACCTAGAACATCTTGCTTAAGTGGATCCACTACCTAATAAACCTATGTGGGCGCATAGTTATAGGATAAGTAGATTTCTACTAGAAACCCGACCTCTACTAATGCGAGGGCTCCCATCTCATGAGATTACTTTGGAAACCCGGTCTCTACTAATGTGAGAGCTTCCATCTCATTTTCAATATCCACTCAGTGCTAAGCATAAATTCTCACAGAATAGTCATTTAATACTTGACTTCATTCCTCATGGAAAGGTCCCCCTCGGACAACCAAACCAAGCTAGTTCATTAAGATAGCTCCTTAGATCATGCGTGAGAAAACCTTTTACCATCCATGATCACTTTTAATCTTTGATTCAATTAGGTGAGAAAGCCTTTCAACCTAAGAATCTTTACTACGTGAGAATACCTTTCACATCGTGCTAGTTATGTGTTTATGAGAATGTGCTTTCAACAACATAACAACAACATCATCATTGGTACCTTACTTTCAAAGCACCCTTAAAACATTTGCATAGTTTCATAAAATAATGCATAAGTCCATAATTTACCTTCTTGAGCTCAAAACCCAATTTCAATCATCAACTCTTATAAAATATGGGTTAGATACAGATTTCATCATATATTAATGTAAAACTAGTAATACATGCTTAATTTCATAAAACTCTCCTTGAATATCAAAATCCCACAACATATAGTTCATAACTTGAAAATATAGGGATCACATTGGTTCATGGGGGAAGTCATCATAAAGCATCGTAAATCATCAATTCATGCATAGAATATCATGATTCAATCATTTAAATCAACTATTTAGAGAACCCATGGTAATTGATAAAAACCCTAACTTAATTGGGGAATTCTAATCTTTGAAATTGAGGAATTTGGTAAATCCATGGATGGAAGGTATCCATGGATGAAAAATATCGTACTTTACTATCGAAGCCAAAAGAAATTGAAGTATGTAAGCTTGCTCTTGAACCCTAGCTTGAATATCTTTCTTCTTCTTCAAGTTTCTAGAGAGAGAATTATTTGAGAGGAAGAACGTTGGGGATTTCTTTTGGGTTTTGGAAATAATGACTTGAATGGGTGAGTTTTAGAGTTAAATTGACTTATATAGGGGTCCTAGACTCAGGCAAAACTATATAGCATTACTTTGATTAAAACTGGAAAAGAAAAATTAACCCCTAAGTTACAGTGCACTGCCACATGACCACGTGAGGTCCCACGAGCCGTGGTGCTCCTCGTGGTCCATGGACCAGTTGCTAGGTAAGTTTCCCCCCGAACTCCAAAAACCTAAAGCATCTTCACAACATATCCCACGACTGTGGTGGCCTTCACGATCCGTCAAGTGGATCGTGGGAAGGGTCTTACCTTTGGGCAATGTAGCCTAGCTACTACCTTAACTCCATAAGTGGCACCATGTTCTATAGTGACCACCACAAGCCATCAAGGCACTCATGTGGAAGAGGCTACTTTGGGAAGTTTTAGGGCAGCTATTGCCTGGCCCACCACTAGCCGTGGTCCTCACAACTAGTCATGGTGGTGGTCGTGGAAGGTGGAGCAGTGTCTATGGGAAGGTAGGCTACCTTAGCCCTCTTCCTTGTCTCTTGCCCTCTCACTTTGGCCTAGTTTAGTCTACTAGATTCCGAGGTGTTACATTATCTCCCCCTTGGGGAAATTCATCCTCGAATGTGATTCTTGAAACCCTTCTAACGAAAACAACTCAAAACTAGCAGCCTATAATGCATGCAACTCATCTAAATGCACACAACCAAGGAGGAACTTCATCTCCAAGCTAAACATACTCAATGCATCACAAGAAAGTAGGAAATATCTAAAAACCCAATGTGCATGAAATTTCAACATTTCTCATGTTCAAGGAGGAACTACCTTTTCCAAACTAAAAGCAAGATCAACACAATCTCATGGACCCTATATGCAATTTACTCTAAAAAAGCATAGTTAAAGTATGTTCGTCAATTCATCTCATGAAGCACATAGGCATTCATACTCAATGCACAACAACAGGAGGAAAATTTATCATATAAACTTAGTTTCTTTCAAAACACAAGTTTCTCATGAACATGCATAACATAAGGAAACCATGGAACACATATAACACACATGATTCCAACACAAAGAACAAACCATGAGGAACTCATCAACTCAAGCTAGAGTAGGAGTAGAAGGAAAGAGATGAGGATATCGGGACATCATATGGGCCTCAGCCTCCCAAGTAGAACTCTCAACTAAATGATCCCTCCACAACACCTTTACGGAAGCAACTTCCTTGTTTCTCAACTCCTTGACTTGCCGGTCCAAAATCTCAATCGGAACTTCCTCACAAGAAAGACTTTCATCAACTTCCAACCCTTCTAAGGGGACTATGGATGTCGGATCACCAACACACTTCTTCAATATAAAGACATAGAAAACCGGATTCACCGATGTCAACTCATTAGGCAAATCAAGTTCATAAGCAACCTTGCCAACACGTCTCAAAATCTCATAAGGGCCTAGAAAATGGGGACTAAGCTTCCCTTTCTTACCAAACATCATTACATCATTCATAAGTGAATTTTTCAAGTAAATCCAAATTACTAACATTAGGAACTTACAATGACCTTTCTATCTAAGCACACCATCTACCCCTTGGGATAAAGCCTTAAAGAAATTTCTAAGTACCACTTCTTTCAATTCTACTAAGGTCAGATCAAGTCCTTTCTTAACTTTCACATCTGTCGCAAAAAAAGATCTTGAACCATCTTAAACTATAATTCTACCCTTGGTAGGGTCTACTAACCTAACGACTTTACCACAAACTCATAAGGGCCATACCGGGTTCTAAAAGCCATCTTTGAAGCATCATAATTTTTCAACCTCATTTGGTGCTAACCCGACCTAAGGTCAATGTTAGAAAGGTAACTAGCTCATTGTAGTTGGTCAACACTAGAATCTATTTCCCTCACCCTTACTAGGTGATACATGCAACCCTTAAAAATCATCTTCTTAGCCTTAAGACAAGAAATAACCCAAACTTTTGGCATAGATTTTCCCCCTTCCCCTCTCGGATAGGCTCATTCCGGAACTAAAAATTTGACTACATGGGTTCTACCATAGAAGCATAACAAGAATGCAACTTATCCATCCCCAGGATGACACCAACACCTACCATATCTAGCTATACCAAATCAACCAATAGTAAATCTATAGGATAAGGAAATGGCACATTTTCTATAGACCATCTCAGCCATCACAGAATCACCAACAATAGTAGAGACAGAAATTGGTTCTAACAACACATTAGGGAGCACATTAAAGTTCATAGCCACATATGGCATCACAAAAGACAAGGTAGCACCGGAATCAAGAAAAATCATAAACATCAAGTTGGAAAACTTTTAACATACCGGTAACCACATCTGGAGAACTCTCTTGTTCACCTCTAGTCTGAAGAGCATAGAAACAGTTTTGCTTAGGATAATTGGAACCCAAACAACTAGGAGTAGCTTGCTTGCCTACCCTTCATTTAGCCATAAGAATTGGGAAATCCCTCATTTTGTGACCCCTATTACCACAACCATAACAACCATCTCTTCCAGCTAGGCACTTACCATCGTGCTTCTTCCCACACTTAGTACAATTAGGCCTAGGCAATGAAGATCCACTACCATTACCTCTTTGAGGCTTAGGGTTAGACACCCTATTTTCGTTGAACTTAGGATGAGCATTGGAGGAATCTTGACCAGAAAACCTTTGTCAAAATCTAGGACAACCTTGTTCATCGGACCTTACATTAGAGAAAGTTTCATCACCGGTCCTAGCCCTTTTTACCTCCCTAGACTTTTCCTTAAGTCTTTCCTCCTAAATTTGTTATGCATGCACCATAAGACGAGATATGTCCATAGCATGAATGAGCATGGCTGTTCGGCACTCTTTATTTACCATTTAGGACACACCTGATAAAAACTTTCTCATTCTAGCCCTTGAATCTGCAACCATTGACGGAGTATACTTTGACAATTGAGTGAACTTTAGAGTGTATTCCCTCACACTCATACTTCCTTGCCGGAGGTTAATGAAATCGAGCACCTTGTCTTTCCTCATCTCTAGGGGGAAAGAACCTATCAAGAAAAGCGTCTTTGAACTTCTCCCAATCAAGAGGACCCGCATCTTCCGGTCTCCCTTTTTTCCATTGGTTATACAACACTTGAGCCACACATTTCAATTGATAAGTGGCTAACTCCGCCTTTTCCAATGGTTTAATTCCCATGATCATCAACACCTTATAGACGTCATCGATAAACTCTTAAGGATATTCCTCAACTTTGGAACCATGAAACTCCGGAGGTTTCATTCTTGTAAATCCTTACTCTTGAAGCCGCCGAATTCACATTACGGTTCACGGGAACTACTACCTTCCTATTTGCTTGGGTCGTCATAGCTTGGGACAATACTTGAAAATCCGTCCTAAACTCCGCATTTGACACTTGTTCGGCCAAAGGATCGATCGAAACTTCGAGAGCTTGGGGAGGAGCTTCTTGTTCCTCATTCTCCCTCACATTCCTTGTAGCATAAGATCTTCTAGTTGACATTCCTAAAGAACATAGGATAAGGATTAGGAGAGAGACCTTATAGAGTTAAAATCTATTGGACCACTTAAGCGTAATAAAAAAAAGTGGAGTTTACTAATCATCTTGTAGCCTCTCATTCATAAATATGGTGTGCTTCACACTTATGAACAAGACTTTACTAGACGTGGCTTATGAGACATCCTAGGACAATTCTAAACCTTATGCTCTGATTACCAAGTTTGTCACGACCCAGGGGTACCCCCTAGATGTAACATGGCATATAGAACCTTGAAGGACTCCATACAAGCCACTTAGTCTTTGTAACATAAGAAATAAAACAGTAAGAGTAAAATAGTCCAAGTCCAAAACATTTTATACAGCAAAGCGGAAGTCTAATACACTTGTCTCATTATAAGCATCTAATACAATAGAATGAAATTGGGACGAGCCCATACATCAAGTTTAAAAGAGAAAATACATTAAAGAAACTAGATAATAAGAGTCTTTCCTCGAAGCATGAGGACTTTCCAAAGATCGGGAATCAATCAAAACTCCAACTAGCCACGAAACTGACCACCCTGACTATCAAACCCTATATTTGGGAAAAATGTAGGCAAGAGTATGCGTTAGTAGAAAACAATGTACCAAGTATGATAGCCATGCATAAAACATTTAAAACATGCTAAAACAGACATTTCATTTCATGACATGCATTTGACCAAGCTAAAACATCATATGAAAGAGTTATAAAACACAATTAATCAATCATGGTCGATGCAAGTTAACTTCATCTTTAAAACCTTTGAACTCATACTTGATACTCCTTGAGTAACCTTAGTTCATTATTACTTGTGGGGAAGTAGGATTAACCTACAAGAGACCATGTGAGCTATAACATGATCCTCAGTGTCTCCCACACCGAAAATGGTAGTTCTACTTGCCTAAGGTATAACCTAGAACATCTAGCTTAAGTTGATGCACTAGCAAATCAACCTATGTTGGCACATAGTTATGGGGTAAGGAGATTGCTACTATAAACCCGACCACTACTGATGTGAGGGCTCCCATCTCACGCGATTACTTTGGAAACCCGACCTTTGCTAACGTGAGAGCTTTCATCTCATATTCAATATCCACTCGGTGCTAAGCATAAATTCCCACGGAATAGTCATTTCTTACTTGGCTTGATTACTCATGGAATGGTGCCCCTTGGACAACCAAACGAAGGTAGTTCATTAAGATAGCTCCTTTGACCATGTATGAGAAAACCTTTCACCATCTATGATCACTTTAAATCTTTGATTCAATTAGTTGAGAAAATCGTTCAACCTAAGAATCCTTACTATGTGAGAATACCTTTCACATCGTGCTAGTTATTTGTTTATGAGAATGTCCTTTCAACCACACAACAACAACATCATTATTGGTACCTTACTCTCAAAGCATCCTTAAAACAATTGCATATATTCCATAAAACAATGCATAAGTTTATAATTTACCTCCTTGAGGTAAAAACCCTATTTCAATCATCAACTCTTAGAAAATATGGGTTAGATATGGATTTCATCATAAATTTATGTAAAACTAGTAATACATGCTTAATTTCATATAGTTCATAACTTGCAAATATAGGGATCACATGGGTTCATGGGGGAATTCATCATAAAAGCATTGTAATTCATGAATATATGTATAGAAGATCATAATACAATCATTTAAATGAACAATATCAAGAACCCGTGTAATTGATGGAAACACTACAAGAAAAACAGTCTCTAAGGACGAGAAATCTAGTCCCTAAAAATCTATATCTGGTCCCAAATGCAAAGTAGAGACCAGAAAAGGCTGGTCGCCACTCATCACAACCGCCTTAGTCACAATTAGTCTTTAACGACGAAGAGAAAAGGCTGGTCGTTACAGGGCATTGGAGACGGGGAAAAATCTTCTCGTGAAATGCTTTTAGAGACAACATATCTGGTCTCAAATAGACCATATATATCTTAGGATTTCAAGTCGTTAAATCACTTTAGCAACCATCAACAACCTGGTCCTAGAAATTGTTAGAGACGAGAACATTCTGGTCCTTGATTAGTTTAATTTAAAGACGATAATAATCTCATCCTTGATTAGTTTTAGAGACGATAATGACCTAGTGCTTGATTAATTTTAGAGATGAGAATGATCTGGTCCTAGATTATGTTTAGAGACAAGAATGATCTGGTCCTTTATTAGTTTTTGAGACGAGAATATTACAGGTCCTAGATTATTCCTTAGAGACGAGACATTTATGGTCTTAAATTGTCCTTTAGAGACGAGCAACATTTCTAGCCCTAGATTGAACATCAATGGTCCAAGTTAAATTGATACCACAATAAATAAAGTTGTTTAACAAACACTAAATCTCTACTAAAACTCTTGATTAAAAAAATGATATAGAAAGACAAAACAAAGAAGATAGAGATAAAAAGTGCGATTAATTATAATAAATTGGTTTACATCACATGTTGTTAGTTGCAATATTTTCTTCAAAAAACTTATCTTACATCCGAGATAGACTATACTATTGAGTTTTGCATAACATTCGTAGAAAACTAATAATAAGCTTGTGCGTTACTTCCAAACTTGTATCTTGACTTGAAACTTCAATCTTCAAAATCTGCTGGTTCAAAATTTAAAAATATGATAAATAACTATTGTATACATGTAAAATTCATACTAGAATTAGGTCGATCACTCACCCCAAAAGCAGTTCAAATTTCAACAAGTGTTATCTAGAAACATCAACAAAAGCTGCAGAACATAAAAAAAAATGATCAGAAAAACATTGAGATGCATTTATCAAGAATCCAAATACTATTTGTGCATAGATAATTTAATAAATAGAGTGTGGAAATTAACTACTGATGGAAAGTTTACCTGTTCTTCTGCATGGAATGAAATCAGGGAAAAAAGAACCAAAACTCAAGGCAAATCATTTACTTGGCATAGAAGCATCCCCTTCAAATGTTCTTTCCATTTGTGGAGAATGTTAAGAGTGAAATTACCCACTAATGAAAAAACTGCCAGGTTTGGTAGTGAAGGCAGGGACACTATTGAGCACACCTTCAACAAGGGATATTTTGCAACTTATGTGTGGAAATACTTTGCTGCAACTACAGGAATTAGTACAGATCACACACCCCTCATTTATTTAATAAGGAGATGGTGGTCTACTAAATACAAAAATGAGGCTCATAAGTTGATTCTCCAGGCCACTCCAATATTTATTTGTTGGAACCTTTGGAAGAATAGGTGTGCTAGTAAGTATGGGGGCATACAGTCCAATGCTTCTAGAGTAATGTATGTTATTTACAAGGACAACTATAAGCTTACGACTGCTGTTTTTCCTCACATCAAGTGGCCTTCTAATTGGAAAGACCTGATAATGCTAGTAGAGAGGAATGATCATGAGACCAAGGTAACTATATATGGTACTCTGGAAAAAACTTCCCGATCAATGGAGTAAACTCAACATTGATGGCAGTGGTTTGAGTAATCCAGGCAAGATAGGGGCTGGTGGTATCTTAAGAGGTCATTAAGGTCAGATGATTTTAGCATTTGCCACTCCTTTGGGGGAAGACACTAATAATCAGGCTGAAATGGAGGCTGCTATATTTGGCATGACATGGTCCTTACAGGTAGGCTACACGAATGTCATTTTAGAGGTGGACTCCCAGCTCTTAGTGGATTGGATCATTCTTAAAACCAAGCCACCATGGAGTATTAGCAAACAAGCTCAACAACTTCAATAATTCATCAGGCAAACAAACAACTTCAAATGCAAACATATCTACAGAGAGGCCAATTTTGCTGCAGATTCTCTTTCAAAACACAGTCATACAATTACAAGTCCCCAAATCTATTTCAATGAGCAGCAATTACCAAAGGAAGCAAGAACTTATCATCGACTGGACATGCTAAAAATGGCAAATTTCAGAAGAAGGAAGATTAAGAGAATAATAGAACCACCTTAATGGCTCCCTATTAGTTAGTAATTAGTGTCACGACCCAAGCCTAGGGCCTAGACGTGACATGGCGAATGAGGAACCCAAAGGAACCCCAAACAAGCCTCTCAAATTTGTCATCACACTTCATCGGTCGCGGAAGTACATTCAACATTAATTAACGGAAAATAGGGACTAAGGACAAACCATTTCAAAATGACATCATAGAACAAGAGTCAAGCTCATTTACAAAATACTTGTCCAACGCACACCTCTACATACATAGATAGGACGGGGCCATGACATACTACCGGCTCCCCTC